>CM063713.1:13868636-13968636 GCA_032441835.1 Slavum lentiscoides
GGTCAACAGCTGTGTTTTACCGATCGCTATATCGACTGTAGACGATCACAATCTAACGCAAACGTCTTGCTAGAAAATATAAAAGATAAAATAGAAGAAGGGAAAATTTGAGTTTTTAAAAAAATCCTGTATGAGGAATATGATGAGTATTATGTAGGACAAACAAAAATAAATGTAGATTATTAGGTTTAAAGAATATTTGAGAAAAATCAAAAAATAAGAAGATGAAAAATATTTCGTTTAAATAGTTATCTGTTGTTGCGGAATATTTATTAAAACACTAAAATAAAAAATAAAAGTAACGTAAAATCGGCAAAACTCTTTAAATAGAGAACTTAACAAAAGAGAAACAGTAATAATGTCAAAAAATAATTTGTTAAACTGAGATTTAAGCCCATTACAAAATGTATTATTAAAATTAAATGTATACCGATGATACGTATAGGTATTAGGTATTATGATCGGGAGTGGTCGACGATATAATGATCTGTAAAACACACGAGTGATCAAGTGCAATTAAGTAAAATTTAACAAAATTATAAAATTTCAACTCCATGAAACACTGTTTAGGTACCTACTACCTTCCATACCTATGAATCTACGCGTATTGAATTATAATTATAAAAGTTACTGTTATTTTATAAGGTGTAAATAGAGTTATATCGGGTAAGTTTTTATTTGTTTTATATACATGATAGATATTTTTAAGTACCAACTTGTTTTTATTTTATTTTTTTATATTCCTGAAATATTTTTCTTAATTGCTCGTATATAATATAATATAATGGAAATTACTGTAATTACAATTTTATCAATTATATCGATATTCTTCGAGATAAAAAAATTAATTAGGCAACGATTTACGTAGTTTCAAATTATAAAATTAACATAAATCTAAATGCTTGTGTGATTCAATTGAAAAGTCGAATAAATTGTATACGTTGTACGCTATGCTTTAATCTAATTATTATAAAATAAAATGTTACCGAGTCGCGGGTGCCGTGGAAGTAGCTAAAGTGAATTACATATTACGTACACATATTATATAGATATTAACCCGTCAGTGGTCGCGATGATTTCTATGACACCGTTAGTCGCGTGTGAGCGTCAATGGCGTAACTAGGACCATTTTGTGGGGGGGGGTAATATGAATATTTGTCATAAGTAAAACAAAAAAAAAAACATTTATAAGTATCTCACAAGTTACGATTAATTATGTTGTATTTATTATAATAATATTTCCAGTTTTCTTGGTTTTTTTGCCAGTTCATCAATAATTTCCTAAACATTTAATTTGATATGTCTATTAATTGGCATTGAAGACAATCCATTAAGTCTAACCTAAAACAAAAACAAAAATACGAAACCCATAAATGAATCTTGATTTATAGTTGAAAAATGAAATCTAAAAATTAAAACCAGATTACATAATACGTATTCTGTATTATATACTTTACACTATTATCTATAGAGAAAACGCGTGAGCAAAAATTTACAGGACATATTTGACCAATCAATTTTTATATTATAAATTATAAAACAAGTAAAAAAAAAAAAAGGTCTAGGGCGTGATAGTGATTTATCACCTAAATCACCCCCCAATAGTTACGCCACTGGTGAGCGTGGCGCTCTGACAGCTGTTTTTTACTATTTCACTACTGATTTTTTTTTTACAAATAAGAAAGAATTTATAATTTCAGGTTAAAGAAGGTTGATAAAATAAAAATTACATTTTGAAAGAACTTTTTAAATGTTTTATTATGCAAACAACACTATCTCATTGATAAAAAACGAAAACGTTTTTCATTTGGCTGAATAAAGTCAGTATCATCAACCGAATCGTCCAAATCGTAAAGATAATCCGACTCTTCCGATTCTACAACCCATGCAGTGATTTTTTTTTTGTACATCTTTATTCAGTTTTCTGAATAAAATTATGACAATTACAACTACGTCGATAGTTGCGTGTGAGCGATGGCGCTCAGTTATTTGTGACTAATGGAATTTGAAACTTCGATATAAAGCCAAAAAGTAGATGAAATCATAATGTTTAATTTTTTGACATTAGTGTATACATCGACGAGAGGTATTTATAGTTTTAGATAAAATACGTAAAAAACCAGCCAGTGGTGCCCAAACGCGTGAAAATGTGATCGACGCTCACATCGCGACTACTGACGCGGGTATTAAGATAATTATTTTATTATTTATATTGGAAGAAATTCAGTAATAATATTTTTTCTTTAACGCAATACAGATATATATATTATATCATATTCATTAAAAACTTCAGAACTCTAGGAATATTATTTTCGAAATGACGACGATTTAACTTTAAGTGATTTCGGCGAAATCATATTTTTACCGTTTTTTAAGAACATTGAAAACATTAACTCTCCAAAGGATCAACTTCACAAAATTTGCCGTCGAATTTTTAATGAGTATCTAACAATTAGATCACTACTTCTTGTTGAGGAGTTGTACACCTAAAAAAAGTATTAAAAAGAAAAATAAATAACAATGTTGAAGCAACTTCCGCTCCACGTAAAATCTAAAATAATAAAATTAATTTTAATTTTTTTTTATTTTCAAATTATACTACAAATGTTATTACAGCTTTTCTATAGTCAAAAATTATTAGAATTATTTGTTAAGTATTTGTTATGTAGTAAATCGCATTCTAGTAGTCTTGTCTCAAATCATATCTGATAAAACAATATTGAGTAATATTCTTAAAAATATCTACATTTTCAACTATTCTTATTGTTATTAATAATGTTATTTATAATAATAGATATAAATAATTATGAAACCCGTGAGTTTGTATCTATTTTAAATTCTAATACTTTTACAATTATTACATTAAAATTTGATTATATTGTTCTCAAAATTACAAAGACTTTTAAAAATGTCTAAAACCAATGCCTTTATAAAATATTAAGTAATGTATTATTAATACATATTTACCAATTAGCATTCCATTATGAACGAAAATCGACAGTGGCTCATGTAGTTTTTATCTTTTCGAATCAAAATAAAACAAAATGTTCACCTTTTTGAAATGAACAAATCAAATATACGTTTTGACTTGTATGCCATTTATTTCATGTAATTATAATGAAATAAAACTAATACCTATTGAATATAAATATATCGTATATATTTATATATAAATAATACATAAATCAAAATCGTCAAATTACATTTTATAATAAACTTAATAATGTATTTTGTTCAGTTATAAAAGTTATAAGCGTTATTTTATAATTAAACAACACTCTTGTCTGAAACATACTTTATAAATTAATATCAAATTATATTTTTTCAAATTGTTCAAATTGTCAAATATTTGTATGATCCTGCACGTTTATTATTATTTATATTGTTATTACTTATTTATAATTATAGATTTAATTAATTTAGAAAACAGTAAGTTTGTACTCATTTTACATCGTAATACTAAAAAAATTATTATATTTAAATTTGATATTGTTCTCAAAAATTATAAACTCTTAAAAAAATTTCCAAAAATAATGTTATTAAAAAATCTATATATATATATAGATTTTTTATATATATATAAATAAATGTCTGTCCGTCTGTGTGTCCCCTATGCGTTCCTAAACCGTTGATCCAATTGTAATGAAATTTTGGTGAGTAGCTGTGCATACCCTCGCGGTGGTTTCTGTAATATAAAGTTTGAAATACGACCAATGACGGTGGTAGCGAGTTCAAGAGATTTTGGGGTTCTAGGCGTTAAACAGTTACCATTTAAATTGTTATTAAATCAAATAAAACATTTTTAACAATTTTTTTGAACGTGTTTTGCGACGAGAAACACAATTTGACATCGACGAATTGCGTACATTTGTTCAAACGAATCTTTCTAAATTAGTTGCAGATCAACGCATAGCATTAGCACGTGATAAAATTATGAATGAAACGATGAGTCAAAGTGGCGGATTGTACTTTTTTGATGCATTTGAAGGAACTGGCAAAACTTTTCTCACTTCATTTATTATAGCAACAATTCGATCACGAAATAATGTTACACTTGCAATCGCAGCATCTGAAATTGTGGCAGCTCTTTTGGATGGTTGCCCAACAGCGCATTTAGCGCTGAAATTACCGTTGAATATGCACATTGCTTAAATTTCAACATGTAATATTAACAAAAATTCTTGGATTGGAAAAATACTGAAATTATGTCAACTCATTATATAGGACGAATGTACGAAGACGCACAAAAAAGCAATAGAAGCGCTACATCATACGCTTAAAGATTTGAGAGAAAATGAACGGCTCTTTGGTGGCGTACTCATTTTATTGTCTGGTGATTTTCGACAAATACTCCCAGTAATATCGCGTTCAACGTCCGCTGATGAATTTAATGCATCTCTCAGCACATCATTTTTATGGAAACATGTACTGAAATTGACTTTGACGACCAATATGAGTGTACAACTACAACATGATGTTGCAATGAATATGATGTTCAATAAAAATACACAATGCATAATTTTGCGAAAAAACTTAAGTGTACTAACAGCATCCAAAGACGAATTAATCAACGAGGTTTTCTCAAATATTGCATAAAACTATAAAAACAATGAGTGGCTCAGTACTCGTGCTATACCTATTATATATTAGCACCATATTAGCAGCCAAAAATAACGATGCAAACCTGATCAATTTTTGAATTCAAGATGCAATATCAGGCGAAGCTACAACGTATAAGTCAATCGATACCGTAATGAATCAAGATGAAGTAATCAATTATCCAACTGAATTCTTGAATTCGCTTAATTTGCCACAGATGCCACTGCACATTTTGCATTGAAAATTTGAACGCCTATCATTCTTTTCCGAAACATCAATCCACCACGATTTTGCAATGGAACCAGGCTTACAGTGAAAAATATGATGAACAACATCATCGAGACAACAATCTTAAATGGACATTTTAAAGGAGAAGATGTGCTGTTGCCAAGAATTTCAATCATTCCGACAGATCTGCCTTTCGACTTCAAACACTTGCATTTTCCGGTGCGGTTCGCCTTTAAAATGACCATTAACATAGCTCATTTACAATCGCTACAAGTTTGTGGACTATATTTGGAAAATACATGCTTCTCGCTATGTGGCATGCTCACACGTCGGCAAACCTTCACAATTATTCGTCTACACACCAGAAACAAAAACGTATTGTGTATCCTAAAGCACTTCAATAATATAATGAATTCTCTTGATATTTGTTTTCTGTTGGAAGCCAAGAAATACAATTTTTACTGTTCAAGGGCGAAGCTGAGTAATTCAGCTAGTATTATATAACCTGTAAATACACATTTACCAATTATATCAGCATTCAAAAGGAAAACAATTTGACTATGGATTACGCAGTTTAACATTTTAAAACTAAATAAATCAAAATTTTCACGTTTATGAAAAGAACAAAGTCAACTAAACGTTACGAATTATACCTATGCCATTTATTTCATCTTATAATAATGAAATAAAACATTAAGAGTAAATATATAGTATATATTTATATAGAGCTAATGTATAAATAAAAATTGTTAAATTATATTTTATAAGACTTATTAATATAGTTTGTTGATTAA
Organism: Slavum lentiscoides; assembly: GCA_032441835.1. Taxonomy (NCBI): domain Eukaryota; kingdom Metazoa; phylum Arthropoda; class Insecta; order Hemiptera; family Aphididae; genus Slavum; species Slavum lentiscoides. The sequence continues at coordinate 13,874,258 of CM063713.1, forward strand.
TAAAAGTTATAAGCGTTATTTTATAATTAAAGAGCACAAGCTGTTTTCTAATATATATTTTATAAATCAATATCAAGCCGTATACTTTTTTTCAAATTTTCCGAAATGTCAAACCTATACCTATATAAAAATGCATGTTTGGAATTATAAATATTGTTAATACTTTGTAAGGGGCAACTAATTTAAATGACGGTAAGTATTTATTCGTTTTATGTCATAATACTAACAAAATTATTACATTTAATTTTGATGAATTCTACACAAAAGTTCCAAATTATATTAGAAATTTCTAAAACCATGTCATTCCAAAATATTATTATTATTCCATCAGTTATGTCGACATTTTACAGGGCTTTATGAAAAAATCATCAATACTGATTAATGTAGTTTAAAATAAATAATTCTAAATGGTCATGTTTTCAAAATGGAAATGTCAAATAAATGTTATGAACTGTACAACATACACTAACATTCTACATGACCTAATTATATGAAATATGCTAAAATTGTTATATATTTTATATATTATATTATTGTTACAACTTTTAACATTTTTATTATTTTTTAAGAACTGAGAGACTTTATATCAAGTTAGTTTTATTCGTTTATGCCCTTACAATACCATAATTACTATATATATTAATTTAATATCTTATTCTCAAAAAAATACAAATTATACAAAAATGTATTATTAATGTTGATGTGGCTTATTAATATTATTTTATTGTATTTATAGGTTTAGAAAACCTTTAAAGTCACGAACCAGTATTGATTCTTCAATGAACGCAAGATTTGCTTGTTGCGACGCAATATGAATTTTGTTGAAATTTTGGTTTTATTCAATTAAAAATATGTGTTATTATTATCAAACAATAAAATAGTTTATATTGATTGTGATTTTGCGTATAAATCTATTTTAAAAATATAGTCAATCGATTTTTTAATTCTCAGTCATCTAATATATTGTCCGATACAAATAATGTTGTGTATAGAAAATACTATAAAATAATTTTGATTGGAATATCTACGTCATTTTATAAGGAATACAATAAAATTATGTACTTACCTACATTAATTCTTTGAAAGCATCCATTTTAAACAAATACACTGGAAACTGTACAGGTAATGAAGAAGACTTTACACCAATGTTTATAAGCTATACAGTTGCTTTAAAGCTGTTAGCCGTTAGGTTTTGCGTACTCTTTGAATTTAAAAAGAATGGTAAAGAATTCGGTACGTTACGATGACACATAACATACGTATATGTTTCTTTTAAACTTTGAAGCACTTCTTTGATTCATTCTGTAAATATAATAGCGTTCATTTGAGTATAGTATCGGAGAGCTATGGTATTTTAAATAGTTTTAATAAAGCAAGGGCGGATCCAGGACAAAATAACGGAGAAGGCGATTTGTGGGCACAGAAAAATGATGAAAATCAAAATCTAAGTATTGGGAGACTTTATCCTCTACATCTTTTTTATCTTCCTTCCATTACTTCCATGACCTGTATCATGATGTATTTTAATCGATAAATATTTTCCTTATACAATACTTGAACAATAGTTTATTTTATGTAATAGCATTTAGAACTCATACATTTTAAATAGGTAACACTCAAACTTTATTATATTAATCATTTATAACTTATCACTATTTTAGGCAATTCGCATGGACCTAACCTAAACACATGATGTCCAGTAATATTATTTAAAAAAAAATTATAGGGATGGGCATGATAATTGTGATTAGGAAAAAAACTATGCTAATGTTATAATATTATAACAATATTGGCTTATGGAAAGAATAGAACAATTTTAATTTATTGTACAAATGTTTGCTCTTACCTATACTGTTACCTGAAGCATAATGCATCCATAGAAAAGTAGATGATATCTAATAAGACATTCCCTAATACGATAGTTATTACGATCATGTAGGATAGGAAAATATGAGGGTGAAGAGGTGTAGGTTCCTTAGTAAAACTTGGTATTAATAATAAAAGATACACAATAAAGTACATTCACTTTGATACTTGTTCTTTTAAAAAAATATTTATTTCATATTACACATTCATTTAGTCATTTTCTTAAATAAATTTAGATGTGGACTCCAGATACCAACCAGACATCAAGTGGTTTTTTTTTTTAGGGAACGGGGGGGAGGCGACCGCCCTTCTGGATCCACCCTGTTATGAAGTAAGTCGTCGGAAAAAAGTAGCATTTCAATCTTCTCACGAAGGCACTTAATAAATATTCCTTAAAAATACTGGATGCCATGCATCTCGTGCTTTGTGTGACGGATTGTCCTTAGCAGGGCTGTGAAGAGAGAAACCCAAACACGGGCAGTAGCGGTTTTGGCCAAACTTTAAGGGGGATGATTTTTTTTTTGGCCGAATACGGACGGAAAAATTAAAAGTATGAAAGTAAATTGTACTGGTCACATTGTATCCGATAAATTCAGCCGTACACAGCCGATGCCGAATGAAAACCACTGATATAAAATAAAAGTATTTTATATCTGTGATGAGAACAAAATATTTGGTTTTTTCTGGCCGTATAGTGGTTATAATTTCTAGATTAAATAATTTTGGTGAATTCAACTGATATCCGGGTATAGTCTGACCATTTCCATCGGTCGAATTTTTTCTCCGATATAACGGTCCAATGATTCGGCAGATGTTGTCCGAAAAATATTCGGCCGATGTCGTTCTAGTCTGACCGTTACTTTAGATATAAATAGGTATAAGATATATATCTAAATACCTTTTTTATTATGTCGATATACTCACGAACGGTGACGGAACGCATTGGTATCAGCCATCAGGTAATATTAGTTTATATGTAAAACCAACCGCAATTACGATAACGCAGCGGTGCCGCACATCAAAAAACCGCTCGTGTGTACCGGGCGCACATAAGCATTCTGGGATCCGTTTGGGCACCTGTATTCAATTACGCTCTCCGATTGGTCGATTTTGAATTTCCCGCCTATTTAATACCTATTACATAAAGATGGTATATCGTGATAATGAATCTTTGATGTGCGGAAAGTATAAAAATTCGGAATTATATTTTGTTCCATGACATTTGTGATGTCAGTGTGTTATCAATGTATTATTATTATTATTATATTATACTCATCCTAACAAGTCTAAGCTCGCTTAGACACCTCTACTCGACCGCATCGCGAGCTCCTGTCGGAAATTAAACTAAAAGTATCTATTGATTTGTTCTGAAAAACCACCTAAAGTTACTGAAGCGCGCATGCTTGGTTTGTTTGATAATAATACACTGATAACACACTGACATAACAAATGTCAGGCGGGAAATTTAAAATCAACCAATCGGAGAGCGTAATTGAATACAGGTGCCCAAACGGACCCCAGAATGCTTATATTCGTACCGGGCCTTATACGTATATTACTTTTTTTCTATATTATTCTTTTAAGAATATTTTTCTGTAATATTTTTATTTTATTATCGTTTTGTTTACTTTACTTGACCACAATACTAAATTATCAAAGTTATATAACTGAAAAAAAAAAATAATCAGATAATTATTTGTATATATATATACGTATTGTATGTAAAAAAAGCCCAGGGGGGTGATCGCCCCCATCACCCCCCAAAACCACCACTAAACCCGGGAGTAATATCTTGGGGGCTCCACTATTTTTGAGCACCTATTATTACCTTTGTTAAGTACATAATTGTTAGGAGTAGAATACTAGTAAGATTAAATAGTCCCAAATTTTCGGGCCCTCTTAAAAATGTCGGGCCCGAGAAGATTTCCCTTTCCCCTCTGCTTTTCAGACTTGGTTCATAGTGTAGAATATGTTCACAAATGTTTTATATACTTCACCAAACCACGTAGTAATCGTCTATCCTGTTCCGTGATAATGTACGTAGCCAATGGACAAAGATATTTTGTAGAAGTGAATGAATAAATAGAAAAACAAATATTTAATTAATTTTTTTTTATGTCAGATTACTTTTGGTATCGAACTAAATTGAAGATTAACATGAAATTAAAAAGAAAATTATTTACGACTTTAACGAGTGAATATCTGACGGATGGATAGATAATAATTGTACAAAATCTAATCCATCAGAAAATAGTAGGATCTGTTTATAAAATCGTATTATTGGACATAAAATTTACGATCGAACGTAAAGAAATATTTTATGATTTAATATCGACACGTATAAGGCCGATTCTGATTTCGACAAAAGTCCATATTAGGTATGTTTATTTCTAGAAGATACGTTAAAAACACGTGAAAAAAATTCTAAACCAAGGGTAAACCGTTTGTCTGACTACTAAAGAAATCGCCATTGACACTGTCACTCACGAGAAGGAAACCTGGCATACGAATAGGGCGCGTATCATAATAAAAGATAATTGTTAGTAGTTAATATTGTATAAGAACAATTCAATTATTATCATCACATAAAGGAACAAAAAATGTAAATAAGTCATTATAAAATTTTTTTTTTTATCATACATCATAATTTATAAATAATAAACGGAGCAAACTAGTTGCATCCCAAAATATTATACGAATTGCCTTTTTATCGAAAATAAAAAGGTAAAAAAAAAATATAAGTCAGTTAATTCTAAATTATAATATACGAGTTGCCTCCCAAAAATGAACATTATTAGTTAGTGGTTCATAAAATTTTTCATTCAATTTAATCATTTTTATTGATTTGCGTGACAACAGTTATTAACTACAACGCACTGCTGTGATGTAAAATATCCAGCTATACACACACGGGGACACTATGGGCTATGATATAACTTTATCAACAGACAGCAGTCATATAAATATGATTTCTTACTTACAAATTTCAGATAATTTATAATAGTACTTATTTTCGAGCGTTATTCGTGTTTTTCGTTTATTATAAAACCCATACCTACTATATAGTCTGTATTGACCATTGCACACGACATACAAGGTGTCTCTAAATAAAGTTTCTATTCGATAAGCTTAACGCACAAACGCATCTTATCACACAGGCACGCCGCGTTATACGAGTAGCCCGAGTAGGTACATATATCGTATACCTAGGCACAGTACATTATCGTTACTTTTTTCGTGTTTAAGTAATTTTTGGAACCACTTATTTCTTATATTTTACTAACTACTATTTGGGAGGCAACTAGTATAGACTCTTTTGGTTACGATAAACATCTGGGAGGCAACTTAGATACGGTCTGGAGGCAACTCGGATAAAAATGATCCGTCTATTTTACATCGGAAGGCAACTAGTATGTCCCCATAATAAAAACCGTCGATAAATCCTGTCACATTTAAAATTCATAATTATCCGTTAGATGGATAAAGACAACACAGCATAACTCAACATGTATTGAGTCATCTCGACAACTGTGTAAACGTAATCACTTTCGAGGTGTGCGCAGGGTTGTTATGTTTAAAACACTTGAACAACAACATATTGGTTTTGTTTAAAACATTTAAAACACTTCTTTTAAACACACATAAAAACAGCGTTTAAAACAACGTTTTTAATAAATTAAAAATTTTAAACTAAAATTTAAAAATCTATATTATAAAAAAATATTGAAATCTAATAACCTATTATTTAGCTGTGTAATATATTATCTCCATGAGTACGATGACACAAGTATACGGTTTTAGATTTATCAATGGTAATTGGTAATTAATCAATGGTCTACAAGTTACAAATATTTACGAATTTATATAACTTACTTAACACTATAATATAGTCTGTAAATTATATAAATTCGTAAATAGTTGTAACTTGCTACACGTTAACTTGCCAACTTGTTAATTAGTTGTATTATGCTACATGCTCTTCGAAGTATATTTTATATTATCGTATCATGATTCATGAAAACATGAAGCCGTCATGTAACACGTTAAATGTTATATTATACTGTAAATTATTATTATAATGTTATAACTTATACTATTTTATATAAACTATTTCGAAATAATTCTCCTCTTCAACCCAATGGATGTATTTGTGATCTTTCTCATATTCTATTTCATTTTTCTCCTCTATCTGATAAACGTTCAATCTTGTTTTCCTTTTTAAAATCACAAAATATATCTCTTGACTTCCCTAATCTCTTCTATCCTTAATTGTAAAAGTGAATATGTTACTGTTAAAATTATTTTTTATATTCTGGAAGCTGGCTTTGTTATTTAATCTTTTATTGTAATACTAAATTTTGATGTTCTATTTATTTTGTCTTTTTATTAACGTAAACTTTTATGTAAATTGTTTTTAATTGTTGAAATGAATTGCAAAGTAAAATTTCAAATAAAAAAAAAGAACCTATAATATTAAATATACTTAAAATTTAGATTATAAATACAGTTATAGAAATTACTTATATTTAACGCCGACCTCAAAGAGAAAAAACCCAATAAGTACTAAGTTAAGTAATACACATAATATTCTGTGGAAAAAAAACATGTTTAAAATACTTTGAAAAGACACCTTAAAAACGTTTTATATGCCGTTTTTAACGTTTCAAACGTTTTTTTTTACGTCATATTTCGTGATTTAAAAGAAAACATGTTTTCCAACTTCCACAGACAAATTTTGACAAAAATAAATACCAGATCTTAAGATACGAATAAATTACTTTTTAAATTTAGCTGATGTACATAACTGAATTTAAACAATATTCTTGTCGATTTCCAGAAGATGCTTTTAATAATTTGAAATTATTCTAACATATTTTATAATAAAACAAATTAAAAGTTGAATTTGATGTTTTGTATAGTAATGGCAAAAATCAAAATTTACAACACATTTATGACTTGGTTAAAGTTATTGAATGTGATGCATTTAAAGACGTTATACCCGAAATTTATACACTTTTCATCTTTATTTTAACCATAACTTCAACAAGTGTGTTAGTTGAATGTTTTTTTTTCCTCAGTTAAAACTTACTTGTCAAAGAGTATTTCTCAACATCGTTTAAGATCTCATGCAATAATACCAAGTGAAAAGCCAATGATTTAGAAACTTAAAGGAACTGTGCCGTTTTATGATAATATTATACATATACAAATATTTTGTTTGTTATTACTATCATTGATTATAAATACTATATTATTATACTATACATATACTATATATAGCGTATATAGTACTATACTATAGTACTATAAATGTCGTAGTAATATAGTGAAATCAAGCATTTATCTAACTGCCTAGTTGTTTTACTAAATGCCTATTCCGATATAGACAATAATAAATTAAGTATAACATTTTACTGATTTCTACACATATTATAAGTGTGTTGGTATTATACATAAGGGTCTGTATTTTAAGTAATGAGAATATTTTTGTTCTGACGCGCCAACATGTCGGAGCACACTTGGACCTGTTGCAATCGGTAGTGGTGGGTTTAATCTATATAACGTTTCAAACGGTAGTCGCCTTCTAGCTTCCGTCAAGGCACGATTACGCGCGCTGTTGACCTCTGCAAATAAGTGTGCATGCTCAAAATGCAGCAGAACGTTGAACAACGATATTCAATCAAATTTTGAAAAACTTGAGCTTGAGATAAACTTGCACTGCTGTACGCTTGCCGAATCATTTCGAGCGTTGATGCACCAGATTTTCCAAGGCGAACACAAAATTTGAATGAATACCGTTGTTCAATGTTCGGCTGCATTTTGAGCTTACACACACTTATTTGCAGAGGTCAACGGTGCGCGTAATCGTGCCTCGACGGAAGCTGGTAGGCGATTATCGTTTGAAACGCTATATAGATTGAACCATGACGAAATAACATGCGGTATACCAGCAACTGAGTTGCCTACGTCACTCGGTTCGCTTATCGTAATTATGTGTTATCTATTATTTATTTTGAATTTTGATTCTTTATAATCGTGTTACAGTATTCTTTGGTATAAGCATATTAATATGATAATGCTACAGATAAGACCGAATGATGTCAGAATTTCATGGCATAATTGATAAATTATATTTTATTCCATGGCAACTCGAACTGTTCTCAAATTCGTTCATGTTGCTGGCATACCATGTTATTTCGTCATGGATTGAACCCTCCACTACCGACTGCAACAGGTCCAAGCGTGCACCGACATGTTGGCGCGTCAGAACAAAAATATTCTCATTATTTAAAATACAGACTCTGTTTAGTTCCACATAACATATTGTTTTCCTACTTGACCACGACGAAAAAAATTTAAATTTTATCACAACCAAACTATAATAATATATGGATTGTCTTATGTCTTATATTTTTCTGTTGATTTAAACAACAAGAATGCATATGTAAGATTTGTTAAGAACATTTGTATAAACATGAAGAATTTTAGTTTGTTTCGCTATTGACTAGGATCGTTTTTCGTTTAAATCTCATTAAAATTTGGCGTTTATGTCATTCGGTTTTCAGTGTTCAACAAAGAATAATTACTTCACATATTTATTTATCACTTGTGTAACAAGAGAACGATCATGGCATCATTTAAATGTAAAACGTTCGTAATGGCTTTGACCGTTTATTTCGTTTTAAACGCCATGGTTCCAAGTGAGAATAATATTTATTTAACATTATGCAATCGAAAAACCCGATCTATTGTAGATTTTTCTTTATAGGTGGATAAGTAGTTTTTGTATTTTAGAATCGGAACGTAGGGATGGAATGTATTGATTTCACAAAAGTTACGAGACATTTTACCAATAATTATTACATGTTAATTTTATAAGTAATGTAATCCACTACTTATGTTTTCGGTTGTAATTTGAATGCACATTTTGCGTAATTTTAGGGAATATTGTAACAAACGGGCATAAATTGGGTTTCATTTTAATCGTGTGTCTTATAAAGTTTGTAGAATAAAACGTACTTTTCTCAGGATTTCGTTTTTTAACGTGACGATTTATTTTTAAATTCAAATTAAAAATAATTATTAACAAAATACTCGTTTATTTTGTGAAAAGTTGTGTATTTTATATTTATATGCTTTACGTATGATTATGTGGCATATAAATAATAAGTGCTTGTAAATTTATTTCAGATTGCTACGCCTTTCCTCCCAGACGTACGTCTTTTTAATTTGTTAAATAATTATAAATAAATATTAAAAATGAAAAATATGTTTATAATGAATATAAAATGTGTAAACAAATATTGTGTTTATAAAGTAAATTATTGATAAATTTTGATCGTGAAAAAGTTCAATATTGTATTTCCAGTTTAAATTTTCTCTTGAATTTTATTAGTTCTTTGGCTCCTTAGAGACGATTTTGAATAAATACTTCTGTTGCGGCCGGTAATGCGAGTGCTGTGATGAACACACGCGCGTTATCTAATAATTATTAATTATCTGTATTAGTAAATTAATTTTCATAAGAGCACAACGCCCTTGTTATTATTATTGTTTTTACCGTCGTACCGTCGTATTATATTATAATTATATTATAAGGAAAAAATTATAATAATTTGTGTAAAACGTCGTAATCCTTTTTAATCGTTTAATTTTTCCGTCGTCGTTGAATACGCGTCATTTCCATAATAAATTTTATATCGTGCAGTACTCACACGGCTTAAATAGCCATACGTTTATATTATGTTCACGTTACCTGACTATTGTTACCATTTTTTGTGTTTTGTATAATTTTATGTAGGTTTTAAGAAGCAGCTGTCCAAACTGCGCCCTCGTAAATTTTGCTGTAAGTTATCTTTATTATTCTGTAAATTATTACGTAGACTCTAATAGTCGGTTTATTGTTACTGGCACTAATTGACAACGAAATTATAAAGAAAGCTCTAATAGCTGAAATGTATATTTTATATTTTGTTATTATCATTATTATTATTATTATTATTGTCAGTGAATTGGTAATAAGCCGAGAAAGGTGTACATTTTCACTGACACAAATTGTCATTATATTTATTTGAATTGTCGAGCCAATTTTGTGGCAAATTTTCGCATACTTGTTTATATTATATTTTTATTTTTGTATTTCATTTCATTTGTTGGGCCAAAAGGGCCATTATTTCATTTTATTTTTCTATATTTGCGCCTGCGTGCCAATATTTTTGTATTGCTGTGATTTTTATTTTGTTTTATTTTGGTTATAATTAATTATACCAGCAACATATTTATTAAGTTTATTGTCACCATTTTATTTTATTTTAAACAACTAAAAGTCCAGGCACGCATAATAATTATTTTATACTCCTGGCTTCCACATTGGTGACCTCGACGTGATATTGGTTTCAAAACACTTACTATAGGTATTAAACCGCGAATAAAGTAATAGGTCACTATTATATCACAACACGTTAACACATATAATTATTTTAAAATGGTGCTGGAGGAGATATCGCTTAAAATTTTATCAGATTTAAAGCGCAAACGTGACGTAATTAAAGCTGCTCTGACACGGACGAGTAATTTTGTGAGAGGATTTTATCCAAAGATGGAAGCAATATCACTATTGGAATTTCGTCAAGAGCAGTTACTACAATTAAATAGGAAATTTGATGAAATTCAAACGGAAATCGAATTAATTTGTTCTGATGACATAATTAAAGCGGAACGAGAAAGAGACGATTTCGAAAAAAATTATTTTGCTGTTCGTAATTGCCGTTCTGTGTATAATTTTATATAGGTTTAGGTAAGCCGCTGGACAGTTTGAGCGCTAGTGAATTTCAAAGTAAGTTATCTTTGTTATTATATAAATAATAAATTATTACGTTGATTCTAATAGTCGGTTTATTGTTACTGGCACTAATTGACAACGAAATTATAAAGAAAGCTCTAATAGCTGAAATGTATCTTATATTTTATTATTATTGTCAATGAATTTGTAATAAGCTAAAAAAGGTGTACATTTTCACTGACACAAATTGTCATTATATTTATTTGAATTGTCGAGCCAATTTCGGGGCTAATTTTTGCATACCTATTTATATTATATTTTTGTATTTCATTTCATTTTTTGGACCAAAAGGGCCATTATTTCATTTTATTTTTCTATATTTGCGCCTGCGGGCCAATATTTTTGTATTGCTGTGATTTTTATTTTATTTCATTTTGATTATTATTAATTATACCAGCAACCTATTTACTAAGTTTTTTGTTACCATTTTATTTTATTTTAAACATCTAAAAGTCCAGGCGCGCATAATATTATTTTATGCTCCTGGCTTCCACAACTTCTAAAGAACCATAATTAAATTTCCAATCTAAAAATATACAATAGATACTACAATTAACAAAATAATAAAAACGAGAAAAGATCAAGAATGCCAATTATCTGTATTAAAATTCATTGATTATTATTAGTTTCTAAAATATGATTAGCAAAATTTGAATTCGGATCAGTTTTTTAAAATTTTATTTCAGAAATATATTCTTTATATCTACTCGTAGTACTAAAATTCTTATTAAATAATTACCATATTTAATTATTTACTTTTTTTAATCTTTGATTATTTTATTTATTATAGAATATAATATTCACTGTTATTATATTATAAATTATATAATATTAGAAATTCTTCTACTTGGAAAAATTATAACACACATAATAATTATTGTAAAATCACTACGAGTCAAATACAATTTTCACAGTAGTAGTATTAGAAAAAAAATCGCTACTTTTTACCGAGTTCGTCACTTGCTTTTTATCGAGGCACTTTAGGTGGTGCGTTATCTTATGTACGTGCAATGGTAACCGGTCGGGTTGTCGGGTATATGAGTGAGTGACGAAGATTCTAGATTAAATTTATTATCGATTATGATGATACCAATGAATCGGAACTGAAAAGAGTTTAATAGGATTACCTATATATATATATATATATATATATATAGGTGAATGCTGTAAATGCGATATTTTACTTAAGGAAAACATCTTTATTTATTTTTATGCACGTATTATATATGATTATGTGTTTTAATAATAATAATAATAATAATATTATTATTATTATTTTTTTTATTTGAATTAAATTAGATATCATATATATTTAATAATTGATTGTAAATTTATTTCAGATCTCGACAACGGCGACAAATTGGTAAAAGGTATACGTTTATACATTTGATAAATAATTATCAAATAACAATGCATATCTATCAGCAAATTTTTAAAGTTATATATTGTACGTATATATGTACATATATTTAAATAAATAAAAATAGAATAAAAAATGTGCACTCAATTAGTATGAAATATGTAAACAGATATTTCATTTAAAGTCTATATAATTTTTGATTTCGAAAAGTTTTATTTTTATTCCAATGCAGTAAAATTAATTCAGTTGTCTAAAGTGTTTTAATATTTAAATGGATGTCATCGCACGTTCGGGCGTACAATTAATTGGGAAAGGCGACAAGTGTTCTTTGTATAGAGGGAATTTCACATTTTCACTGTATGTAAATGAAAACGTCATAAATAATCTGATGTTAATTTTTATCTAACATTAATACAATAAAAAATATTCCTACGTAATTAATAAATTTTATTTTGTTTTTCACTTATATTTTATAACATTGTTGAGTAGTGACATCTGCAAAATACAAAAACTCTACAAAACAGATAAAATGATAAATGTACGATTACCTCGTTCATACGAAATAAAATATTTGTCAGAAAAAAAAAAGATTTACAAAATAATAATTATATGATTTAAATTTTTTAACATTTTTATAAAAAATCGATTACAAATGTTTTATAATATTATACATACACAAAATCATTCTTGCATCGTAATTAAAAATTGTTTTCAGTGTTTTTTTCATTGTTTAATAATTTTTGCACTGTGATATAATACTGTAGTCTAGATGTATATTTTTGACCGTTTTGAAGGCAGCTACGCTCTTGTTTCTATACATATTACATGACACAATAATATTAACTCGTGTATATTTTTTAATTCTATAAAATGTCGCCTCTGCTAATTAAACTGTACGTTTGTCGTTATAAATATTTGTATTTTTATTTTAAGATTTAAATGAAATTCTTGAAAGTAAGTTTTATTCATATTGTATTTTGGAACTGATAATATTATTACGTATAAATTGTTTATGTGTATTGTTCTCAACAAATATAATTTCTGCTAGACTTTTCGAAAATTTACGTCATTATAAAATATTAATAATATGTAATTAAGTTTAATGCAACATTTCACAAAAAAAGAATAAATAATAATAATAATATATAATTACCATTTTACCATTTTACATCTAAATGTTGAAATATTTTAAATGAAAATATAATTACATAAAATGCATTTTATGAATTATACATTTACATGCCATTCAATTAATCACAATAGAATGAAATTTAGGTGGTTTAATAATAGTAATTGATATAAAAGTTATAAAATTTATTTCTATGTTATGAAAGTTATAATTGTTTATTTCTTAAGTAAACTATGTCTTGTCTCATTTGAGATAGTATTAAACAATATTAAACAATATATATTTAATAAATATATTGTTTTAATTTTTCCTAATTGTCAACTCATTGTATTTGACTGCATGTCTACAATATTAATTTTTAAAAAAATTTTTAAGGTTCATTTCAATATTTTACGAGTAAGTTTTTATTAATTTTTTATCCTAATACAAGCAAAATGATCAAATTAAAATGTAATGTACGTGATATATTGTAATATCTCGCTGGTAGGAAATCTGATATGATTGCAGAGATGTTTTGTAATTGTATAGATGTTCATAGATTACCGTATAGAGTTAAGATTGGTGACGGAGACAGTAGCACTTAAAAAAATAAAAAAATAAAATGTTCCTTATGGACGTCATGTTATGAAGAAAGAATATATTATCACGTATATGTAACATATTTTACAGATTCTAGGTTTTGCGGATAATCTGAATATCATTAGTGACTCAATGGAGGACGCCTTAGGCTTAACCACGGCTCTCGAAAGGTCTGCAGTAAAAGTAGGGTTAAGGATAAATATGGAAAAAATCAAGATAGTGGAGCCTTTCGAAAGTGAGCCATCCAAAGATCTGATTTTAATAGATTTTGAAAAAGTTGAAGAAATCCAATATTTAGGAGTACTGCTCAGTAAAAAGAATAATTGGTCACGTAAAATAAGCACGAGGATAGCAAAGGCAGAAATCCTCATTTTATTCTCATTCCTCAAATCCAAAGTACTCTCCAAGAAAACAAAATCAATACTGTAAACGGCAATAAATAGTCCTACATATTGAGTATGGACAAAGAACTTCCTAAAATAAAATTTGGAGAATTAAATGCAGACCAGTACGTGACATAAGGACAAATGAATGGAGAAGAAGTTTTACAAGGAACTTCAGGAGGAACTAGGTTTAGTATTATTTACTAGTTACATAAGAGAATAAAGAATACAGTGGCTGGGTCGTGTCACGAGAAGAAGTGAGGACGAAACTACAAGAGTATTTATGAAATGGAAACCGGAAGGGAAAAAACCTAGAGGTAGACCGAGGAACAGATGGCTAGACGTAGAAGAAGAGGATCTTAAAAACTCTGGGAGTGCAAGATTGGAAGGAAATTGTTCAACACCGGGAGAAATGGCGGGATGTAGTCAAGGCGGCAAATATTCTAATAGAGTTATAAATATACCAGTGATAATAATGATGAATAATATATTTATATAATTTTCGACGAAATTAATAAAATCCGAAATACAGATAATAACGATTAATAACACGATAAATAATATGTAGACAAGTAGACAGGATCATCGGTCGGCGGAAGAGTAGTGGAATATGGTCCGACGCGCGATCTCTGGTTACAAAACAGATTAAATGTGACTAGACTTGGTTGATGTTATTCGAAAAATCGTTTAGTCTATTTGGAAACAAAATTAGACTGGTAATCAGGTCATTTGCTGGAAATTGTCCATTGCCAAGTGACAGCAATTATCTTCTTATAAATTATATTCCCTTAATTTTCTTGAGTTACATTTTGTTAAATTGTTAACATTTAAAAATAACTAAAGTTCTTTGGCCACGTTGTAACTATGGTAATCGGATAGTCAATAATGTATTTTCTTAAATTATGCCTAGAACCTTCTGCGTAGATTACTGTACAAATCAAAATCAAAATATGAATATATATATTAAAAGTATATATTTAAATATATATTTTATAAAATATATATTTTTTGATATATGAAAAGTGGATGAGTGGTCCGAAAGCACCTGCGTTACCCGGCGGCACTTAACCAAAATAAAAGTATATTACTGTACAAATCAAAATCAAGCCTTATGAATGTATGATAAGTAGTTCGAAAGCAGCGGCGTTACCTGGCGGCACAAATAAAATCCAACGGAGTATCAACTGAACCTATGGTGTGAATATGGCTTCAATAGATTTTGTGGTGTCATTTTTATATAAATAGATATTCTATAACAATTAAAACGGTCACCATAGTTACCTGTTCAACACATAGAACCCTGCAATTTTCAGTATTATCAGTCACTTCCTTTGATCCTAAGGCGATCTAATCAAAATAAAAACCAGTGGGAGCACCAACCGAACCTATGGCATCGATACATTTTGTGGTTTCCGAGATTACCGATTTCTAACAAACGCACAATCATTTATATATATATACATATATATATTTATATGAATATGCAATATTAAGTCGTATGTTTTTTTAAATTTTCCTAATCATCAACTTATCCTATTATTTAAAATTTAAAATTTATTTTTTAATTTTTTAGTTGTATCTGAAAATACAAAGCGTAAGTCCTTATTCACTTTAACATTACCAAATTTATTATGTATAGAAAATCGCTAATATTATTAAAAATATCTAAACCCGTTATAATTATAATGCATTAAATTATCTATAATTACAAATTTACCACTTATATCGCCATTCTGTGGTTTTAAACCATTTTTACAATAATTATTTACGCAGGAAGTTTATAAAGTAGAGAAATATCTAAATATTTACGCTGTCGAAATTGAAGTCTGAAATTCGTATATTGCGTATATTATGGTATAGCTAATATTGTAATTTATTTTATGTACAAATTTGGTGTTTATATGATGACTGTA
This sequence comes from Slavum lentiscoides, assembly GCA_032441835.1. NCBI lineage: Eukaryota > Metazoa > Arthropoda > Insecta > Hemiptera > Aphididae > Slavum > Slavum lentiscoides. The sequence goes on from CM063713.1 coordinate 13,890,330, forward strand.
GTCTTCAGAGATCTTTTCCGTATAAAAGCAATTATTTCGATGAAAATTAGCGTCCTATTAAAATATACTTTTGGAATTTTAAATATTTAAATAATTTTTTTTAAGGTTTACATAGTAATTACGACAGTAAGTTTTATTCATTTTGTATCCTACCACTAACAATATTATGATATATAATTTGATATCACATTCTCAAATATTACAAATTCTTTCAAAACTAATGAACCAACAATAATTTATCTTTACTGTTAAAATATCCTAATTATATTTAATATAAAAGTTGTTAAATTTATTTCCATGTAATTATAATTTATAGTAACTTGTCATATTTTACGTAATCTATCCTCTTATCTCATAAATATATTTATATTAGTTTCATCTCCCAACCGCAACTCGTTTTTTTGCTCACACTCTTGTTCCTAACTTAAGTTGTTGTATTTTATCAATTATTAATAATTATTATTTAATATCATTTTTTTTATATTTATTATATTTTATTATTTATTTATTTATCTTAACTTTTTATTTATTTTTAACATTATTTTATTATTATTATTTTTTTTAAACATTATTAAGTATTATTTATGTTAATTTAGTCGAAGCCATATGCAATAATAAAATATATTACTAATCAATAATTAAGCCACATATATTTTATTTTAATTTTCCAAATTTAATATTTTTAATATTTTTTAAGGTGTACGTGAACATATGAGCCGTATGTCGTTATTCATGTCATATTCTAATACTAAGAGAATTATTACACTAAAATGTGATAATGCATTGTTATCGAAAATTACAAATTATTTTATAAATATCTAAAACCATTGTCATTCTAATATTTCAAAATAATATAATTTTAATTTTACCAATTATATCGACATTCTCCGAGATCTTTTGAAAATGTGAAATAAACGTTATAAAACGTACACCATTTTTAAAATCGTATTACAATGAAATAAAACTAATACACTATATTATAGTGTATTAGTTTTATTAAAATATTCATATATGATATTATCATATATGAATATTTTATATGGTCAATTTAAATTTTATATAAAACCTACTAAATTATTTGTTAAGTTATTAAATTAAAATTTAAAAGTGTTATTTTTTATTTGTTCTTTTAATTGCCCCATTATCTCATACATGTACGATTACATGTTTTTTTTTTAATTTTCCAAATTTTTAACTCTTCCTAGTTTCTACTAAATTTTTAAAAGGGAATTATTAATATATTAATTACTTTTTAAGGTGCACTTGGTCTTGTAGACCGTAAGTTATTATTCACTTTATATCCAAACATTGACAAAATTGTTATACATTTAAATTTGACAACAAAAATTGCTAATTTTATTATATAAATTTGAGTGCTCCGATCATTACACTAGTACCTATTTTCCGTTAGAAAAATTTCTAGTTTTATTTCCAGTAGTACTATAAGAGGTTTATTTTTCGGTTTGCTCTAGTTTTTAATGTGGTCTTAAATATTATTAATATATATAAAACAACTACCAAAGTATTTTGTTAAAAAAGGCAAAAATGCGGTATGGTCAAAATTCATTATTGACTTTCTCCGGTATTTCGAAAATAATGATCGTGGAGTTTTACAATTTACACCACATACACATAGGTAACATTGCATTAAAAATTTTTTTTCAACTTTGTGCTATTTATAGTAATTATTAAATGTTGTACTATTGAAGTCATAAAAAGGATAATTTTTTATTTTAAAGACTGAAATTTTTTTGTTTGATATTAGTCCTACCTTACTTCAACTCTAATCAAAAAACCCAAAGTCACATTTCTTTTTATTACCATTTAAATATTTTCGACAAATGGATTATCTTGATGGAATATGATAATGCAAAATAATTTGTTATTTTACATAGTGAGAGAGCTATGAAGAAATGAGCTGCTGTGTTTTGCTTATGTACTATATTTCTGACAAAAACGACTTACTTATTTATTAATTAATTAGGTAGGTACCTAATTAATAATATTTAATTTCTAGTTGGGCAATTCAGGTTATTTTTTAGAGACTTGATTTGCAACAAATACATATTATATTGCCATATTAACGTGATAAACAGTTCTTAATTAGTTTTCCAATAGTATTTATTAAAGTTATAGATTTGATATTTGTATTCCGTAAATGCGGTAATATCAGGATTTAATATATGAAAATATAATGTAGAAAGTTGTTGAAAAATAATGTATTCTATACACAGTATATCTATTATTAATAACAAATAATATTACACTGAAGCTTCGCTCAGAATCTTTTTATTGAATATAACTATTTATTCTTATCATTAATTATAAATTTATATCAATAATAAAACTCTAAAGTCGTTGTCTAATTAATTTACACAAATGACGCCTACAAAACATGCGGCTTCCTACACTTTTTATAAATTTCCGGAAAATTCAACTTTTTCGACTAAAATACATATTTGGGTTATATTTCTTTTAATTCATTTTTAAGGTATTGTGAACATTGAGAACAGTAAGTTTTTACTGATTTCATATACTTATAACAGCAAAATCAAAATACTCAAATGTGATACGTTATTCATAAAAATTACAAATTACAATAAAAATATTTAAAATTTATAATTACAATTTCACTAAATATATAGAAATGATATGAGTTCTTTTAAAAACATTTTGACTTTTTGATTTTTGTAGTTTAAAATTATATATATTTAATATTATTATATTAATTATATATGTTGTTAATTTTAATCTATTTTATGCTAATCATAACATAATTAAATGAATCAAAATAACATTAAAATTTTTAAATGTTTTAGGTATAGAATATATTGAAAACAGTATGTTTTTATTGATTTTATATTCTTATAAATAATAATAAATTATAATAATGCTAGCAAAATTGAAATATGATATATTATTCGCAAAAATTATAAATTACAAAAAAAGATCAAAATCCTACTTCAAAGTAAAATATAAAATTTGTAATTACAACTTAACCAATTATGTAGACATCGTCCGAATTATTTTGAAAAATATTTTGACAATGATTTTTGTTGTTTAAAATTATAAATTGAAATATATCTAAATATGAAATATCATATTTGAAAAAGGAAATGTCAATTATATGTTCGAAATTGTATGCTATTGTATTAATGTAAATATAATGAAATGAAACTAAACTACTATCAACGTTTTTAAAGTGCTCAAATTATATTTGACATTAAAAATAAATAATTAACATTATTTAATAGTATAAATTTTATTTCTTAAATAAACTGACCACTTGTTTTATTAAATAATATCATTAAAGAATATTCAGTCTTTTTTTACCAATTTTTCTAATTGTCAAGTCTTCTTACTTAACATTTCTAATGCACTCTATAAATTTTAATTACTTTTAAGGTATAAATAGTCATCTGGAAAGTAAGTAGTTATTCACTTTATATCCTAATACATATTAACAAAATTATTTAACATTGTCTATAATTTGTTATCAATATTTTCGAATTTTATAAAAGTATTTTAATCTAATATCATTATAAAACTATTAAATTATTAAAGTGTTCTGATTATATTTGATATAAATTTTATTATTCTTATTTCTTAGGTTTCAAAGTTGTTTATTATTTATAAAGTTAACTGATATATTGTCTTATACATTTGTTATCAAACTGCATAAGGGCTTATTATTTAGATTCTGAGGGAAGCGAAGAAGCTAATGGTTTTACAGTGATGTTTATTTTTTTTCTGTGTACAACTTTTTGACTAGTAGAATTACTCCAATCATTACATTAGCGTTTATTTACCTCTAGAAAAAATTACTTATTTTATTTCCGGTAATCATTTAAGGAGTTCATTAATTTCCTCTATAGTTTTTAAATGGAGCCTAAACTACTATCAAAATATTTGATTAAAAACAGCAAAAACGTGATTTTGTCAATTCTCATTATTGATATGTATAATGTATATTGGATTCAATAAACTATCTGTGTACATTTTCAAGTGCTCAATAATTTTAAATTTTAAATTATAAATAATATTACTTTTATGGTATAAATGTTATTTGTTATATATAGGTACTGCCCTTTGTTTTTTTATATAGTATTATTAAAGAATATTTTAAGTCTTCTATTTCAATGAACCAAATTTTCAAATCTTCCTGCTAATCATGACAAGTGACACTTTCTATATTTTAATTACTTTTAAGGTATAAATGATCGTCTAAGTCGTAAGTTGTTATTCACTTTATATCCATATATTAACAAGATTATTAAATACTTAAATGTGTTATTAATAATTGCGAATTTTATGAAAACTATTTTAATCTAACAGCATTAAAAAATATTGAATTATATATGATTACACTTTTACTGCTTATATCGACATTCTAAGAAATGTTTTTTAATTTTGTTGACAAACATTTTAGCAGAGAGTATATAATTACCTACCGAATCAAAATAAATTTGAAACGTTTATGTTCTCAAAATGTGAATGTGAGGGGAATGTTAATAATTGCATATTTTCGTCTACTCGTAATTAACAAAAGATAACTATAACTATTAAAGTGTACTGATTATATTTGATATAAATATTATTATTATTATTTCAAAGGTATACAATTTATTTATTTATCATGTATAAAGTTAACTGACATATTGTCTCAAACAAATGTTATCAAACAATATTAATTATCAAATCTTAATAATTTAGGTATCATTATATTGGTATTTATTTTTTGTTAGAAAAAATTTCTACTTTTATTTCGGGTAATACTTAAAGAGGTTAATTTTCCGATTTCCTCGACTCCGTATATCGGAAAACCGTTCGCTCTAGTGGACAATCCGGGAACTTTTTCCGGGGCCGTATTTCATGTGTTAAATGGGTTGAAAATACTTACTACGTATATTATTATTAAAGTATTTATGGATTGTTATGTACATTCATCTATATAATTATTTATTTTTAATATGATCAGTTCTAATTTATTAACTGTCTAAACATGTAATCAATTGTTTCAGTTCTATTAATCTATTAATAATATTGTAGATTAATAAAAAAGTTGAAAGAAAGTTTTGTTTTCGGAAGATTAATTTTATAATAATGGCCAATTTAATTATAAAGTTGGGATTTCTAAGTATATAGTCACATTTTTTGTTCCCTAATAATAAAAGGCAACGTTCATATGAAAGTAAACATGTTTTTGACGTGCAAGAATTGAGTCTTACTGACGGTTTAAGTATAACAGGTTTCGTTGTTAGGCGAGCAAGTGTTACTTTAGAACCATATAAAGTACAACTTGAGGTAAATTAAAAAGACGTCTTAATGGCAAAGTGTTGGTACCTATTTGTATAATTTTAACAGTTAAATGGTTCAAGATTTGTTACGAATGCTTCTTGACAATGTGCAGCAGGAGCTGGTTTCCATTGTAAACGTATAGCAGCTATAAATATATTTATTAATAATGAAAAGGGAACTTCTAAAACGAATGAACCATAGCTATGGGTAAAGCCCTCTAAATTTGGGGAAAGTTTATACAAAAAAGGTAAACGAATTTCAGACCTCTTTCCACAAAAATGTCTAAATACTGAGGTACCTGCTGTAAACCATAAAGATCTAATTCAATATTATAATTTACTTTTAATATAATATTCTCTCCCACAAACAGTCATTTCATTATAATTTATAAATGAAAACTAGATTAATAAATATAGTTTATAAAAATATAAATCCCGTATTTTAATATCTATGCGTAAATGTGTAATGCGTTAACTCCGGTTGAAGTTAACGTGTTGTCCACTGTAAGCGCTAGTTTTACTGCTGCATGATGTCTTATATATGTTTTTAAATACAGTCCAAACAACTTCGAAAATATTTTGATGAAAACAGCAAAAACACGATTTTGTCAAAATTTATTATTGTATCCGGTATTCCGGTATATCGAAAATAATGATCCTAGATTTTTATATTTTACTCTAAATATGTGACATTCCATTATATACGAGAAACATATTTCTTTTAAAATATTCTTCCAATTTTGGGCTCTTCATAGCCAATTCATAGATTTTATGCTATTTTTAGTTATAAAAGGAGTATTTTTTGATTTTACGGACTAAAGTTTATATACACATTAAAGTGTTTAAAATATATATTTTAATATAAAATTATTTTTACGGTACAAATGTTATATGAGAAATAGAATGCTATCTTGTATATACATAGACAGGGCCTTATCTTATCATTTCAACACCCGGAGAAAATTACGCCAAAAAAAAAAGCAGTGATTTACAAAAATATTAAAAATAAACATTAGACTTTTAGCATTAGAATCAGTAACAAAACATTTTGGAACTTAAATACCTGATTAAAATTACAATTGTTTTTATGGTAACTTTTAAAAATTGTTTTTAAATTTACATATTACATATATCAATATATATGTATATTGTATACCAATAAATTAAGAATTGCATATTTGTTTACAAAGTAAATATCATATTTCCCCATAAATAAATAACAAGAAGAAACAAAATAATTTGATTATTTATCAAAATATAATGTGTAAGCTGAATATATTATATGCTCATTCAAAAAAAAATATGTCTAAACCAACCAAACCCGCAATTATATGCGAATTACAGTTTGATCAATGGAATCAATTCGATTTGAAATGTTGACATTTGATATGAAAATGTTTATAATTCCGATCACTATTAATAACAAATAATATTCACAAATGTTTTTTAGAATAAAAAAAAAAACTAAACTGTTAACTGTTACAGCGTCTAATATAATGTTAATAAAATAACATTCAATGATATCGTAATTTTCCATTTATTTGAACAAATATTTTATTATTAAAATGGCAGCAATAGTCACTGCGTGATAAGATTTCTTTCCGTAATCGTTAATCTATGATGGTTGATTATGTGTAACATAATCTTTTTCTTACAGCCATTAATGAGAATCTTAATAATGACAAAAATACATGTCATTTTGTAGTATGATTTTTGTTTCAAAATCCATTTTCTATTTAGTCAGTGTTGATGAAACCTTAAAATACGCCTAGGAAAATTATACGCCCGGGGATAAATCCCGCCTTCCCCCTAGATCCGGCCCTGTATATAGATATTATTAAACAGTATTAAGTCTTTTTTTAATTGTTAACTCTTCGTAATAAATTGTACATTTGGTATTTTAAATATATTTTTTGTTCTCTTCTTAGATGCACATAATGCAATCCGTAAGATTTATCAACTTTATATCCTAAATATCTAATACTAGTGAATTAATACATTGAAATGTTGTGTATTGTTATCATAGGTTACATTATCTTATTAAAAATATCTAAAACCAATTTTGAAATAGAAATGTTTAATAAACATGATAAATTGGAAAACTAATAAAATACATTAAAAATATAAATTTTAAAACAAATATTTTATAAAAGTTATTGAAGTTATTTTATTAGTCATAAAGGTTCTAAAAGTATAATGATATTAATTAAGTTAATTGCACTTTTGTTTCATACATATTCGACCAAACAATATTAATTTTATTTTCAAATTTTCCAAATTGTTAATCCTTCGAAGAAACTGCTGTTTAGAATAATACATATTGTTTATTATTTTTTAAGATGCAAGTCGTCGCAATGACCGTAAGTATATATCCATTTTACACTAACAAAATTATTAACTTTTTATTTTTATTAAAATTATTAAATTAAATTGAATTATAAAAGTATAGGCATAAAACGTGAATTTGGCACATCAAAAATTATTATTTTTTTATTTCGCCGTAAATAAAATAGACAATGTCAATGTCAGAGTGCCAACTTCACGGATATATATATATTTATATATTTTTCCAAATTTTCCAAATTGGTCTAAACTTCATATTAAACTGCGTTTAAATTTCGTATTAAAATGTTGAATATTTTAATCGTATTTTAAGTTCTAAGAATGAAAAACGGTAAGTTTCTTTTCATTTCATATCTGATATATTGTTATGTAATATATGCAATTACAATTAAAATATATATGAACCCAATGTTATAAAAAATTATTAAATAATATTATATAAATTAAATTATACCGGTAATTATAACAACATTCTTCTTCTTCAAAAAAAGCTTTCTCTTTTTATTATTGGATGGTATTTAAGCAAGCAATAATTATAATATCTGTTCTGTGTGCGTGTACGTCGAAAGTGTATCGACGTTCACCACAAAGTGGCACAACGCGGGGCTCGAACTCACGACCCCGAGATTAAGAGCCTCGTGATCTTAATCAAAATAAATTTACATTGTCAGATTTTCTAAATAAAAATTTTAAGTAAATGTTATAAATTGTGTACCATACCTTTAATTTAAATTAAAGTGAAGTAAAACCAATAAATTATCTTAACATTAATAATGTTCTAATTATATTTGTTGTAAAACGTAAATAACCTGCCTTATATAATCTTATAACCTGATTTGTTTTTTGAAGTTCTGGATTTAATAAAGACCGGTTAGTAAATTTTCACATTGTATCCTAATAATAACAAAATCATTACATTTATATTTGGTAAAAATTCAAAATGTCTAAAATTATGTATCGCCCTAAAAGGGCTCTTGATGAACCAGTTAGCCCCAGTGACTTGTACCACGAGTGTTCACAGTCAGTGCAAGAGGGTGAAGATTGACTGTGACGAGGGTGTATTTAATTTAAAACGACCAAAAGTTTGCGGCAATAATGTAATTATGAGATCAAAAAACATACGTAATGACAAAGTAAACATGCTTGATAACCGATGTAATACAAAATAGTAAAAAGATACGCAAAAATTAACGTACACGTAACTAACCGATACGAAACTTTTTTTTGTCTATGACAATATAGAACTAAAATAATTAAGATGCAAGTACTCGTATTGCTACAGTACAACAGTTACAATAATAAAAATAAAAGTAATAATATTGCGTACGAGTATACCGTGTAAACACCATGTACTACGGTACTCGGTGGTAACATTTTCGATAGGACCACTGAAAGGACTCGAACAGAATCCGCAGACGATACACGTGTTCTCGAGCATGTGACGAACGGGTCTCTCCGTGAGTGCGAGACAGGATGGTCACAGCACTGTGTGTATAACAAAACCCAACCGCATTAATGACAATGTCAATCACGCACAATAGCACCGTTCAGGCGCGTATTTCCACTCACGAGTTTTCAACGGTATACCAAATCGTGGCGAACACAGTATTCATCAGCGGATAAAAATAATTAATAAACTTTTATTTTTCTTTAAGTTTCCACCCGTTTGGGGTGTTGGATATCATATTGACAATATTGTCCCTGTCAAGTTATGCTCGAAATAAATCAGTTGATGTTTTCTTATACTAGTCGTGGAGATTTTTTAGCCAGGATATTCGTCTTCTTCCCACACTTCTTTTTCCTTCGATTACTCTTTGTAATATAAGGTGGAGTATATTGTATCGTTGAATATCCCTCATGATATGTCCTATGTATTCTAGCTCCCAATCATCTACTCTTGTCAAAAGTTCCTTCTCTTTTCCCATCCTTTCCAGTACACTTTAATTAGTAATTCGATCTGTCCATGAAATGTTTAGTATTCGCACATATAACTACATCTCAGAGCTTCAACTTTCTTCTATGTAAAAGTCAAGGTTTCGTATCTACGTATATAGTAATATAGAGAATACTTAACACCTTAATAGTCTGGTTTTTGCACCAAGAGACAAATCGTGACACTTGAATACTTTCGACATTTGATGAAAAGCTTCCCTAGCTCTTTCAATTCTGCATTTAATTTCAAATGAAGGATCCCAGTCATCATTTATCATTGTTTCGAGGTTACTAAGTTTTTGTACTTGATCTATACGTTGACTTTTAATTTTTAAATTTCATCCTAAGTTATGATTCTTTAATACTACCATAAACTAATAAATTATCTTAACATTTAAAATACTCTAATTATATTTGGTTTGTAAGTTCATTATTATTTGTTAAGTTAACTGTAAACATTTTCCTCACATATTTAGGTATATTGACACATTGTTAAGTTTTCTAGTTTTTTAAAAATAATAATAGCTTCGTATTTAACTCTACGTTTAGTATTTTTGATATATGTATTACTTTTAAGATTTACAAAATAAAGCAAGAAGTAAGATCTCATCTTTTAATATCTTAATATTAAGAAAGTTTTACATTGAAAATCTTTATATTTTATTAAAAATAAAATAATTTAAAATATTTAATACTCTTATAATATATTAAATAATCTACAATGTTAGATATGATTTCTTAGCCACACCCAAACGATTATATTCACTGGAGTCCATTATGTTTTGTATAAATTAATAATAATAATAATAATAATTATAATATATATATATATCATCATAAAATGTATGTAGTTGTTTTTTTATTTTAAACTTTTTGCTATTTTCAATTTGTGAAATATATTGCATGCATGTACTATATAATTAAACAATATAAAATCTACAATTTTTTCAATTTTCTTTATCATCATCATTTTATAATAAACGTTTGGAATTTTTTTCTTATTTTTTAAGATTTGATTGAATATGAAAGCAGTAAGTTCATTATCGTCGTATATCCTACATCTTAGAATATAGTTATTTTCAAATTGAATATATTGTTTTACAAATTAGAAAATACGTTAATAATATATAAAATTAAAATATTATATAGTAATTGATACTTTATAATTCCAAATCGACCTACTCTATTAGTCAAGATTCTCTGAGGTATTTAAAAAATGTATCTGACGATGATTTATTTTATTCATAAATGAAAATGCAAAATAATATTGAATTTCAAAAGTGAAATAAATTTTGTAAATTGTAGGTATATTTCAATCAAAATAATAAACACACTAAATTATCATCACTATTATAACGTACTTATTATAAATAAAATATAAGTATTTATTATTAATATTAATATTAATCTATATATTATTAATATAAATTTTAAAATTCATTAGATATTTGTTAAATTATAAAAATTTTTCTTATACTAACCAATTATATAATTTAACAATGTTATTATTGTTAAGGTGAGACATATCTCAATATGATAAACAGTAAGTTTTATTGAGTTAGGTATTTATATCTTAACTATTGCAAAATTATAACGCTCAAATTCGATTACAATTTTTTTATTAAAATAAATATAACCAATGATTTTATAATATATTTAATTAGATTTAATATATTATATTTACAATTTAACAATGATATGAACATACTCTGAGATATACTTAAAAAAGTTTTTGAGAGTAATCTATTTTATTTAATTGTTTATTTATTTATTTATTAAATGGGCGTTAACCCAATAGTGTGACAGAAATATAATAGAATACAGTAAATTGCAATTACAAATTAACACAATTAAAATTGACAACAATTAAGGAAAACAAAATAATATGAATCTATATTCTATAGTATAAAAGATGACGGTAATAATAAGTTCTCGAAGAACGATAATGAAGTTATAATTAAGATAATTAAGAGATTAAGTTTAAAAAGAATACCTAAATCCATCTTACAGGTTGCCATATCAATACTTGAAACATTAATCAAATACTTGTATTTAATAATAGTTCTACCTTCTACTGTTAGTAAATGGTATAGATTGGTATTTTCCAATAAAACTTAAATTTAAATTCAACCGCATAGAGTTAAGTCACAAAACAACAACATCTAGACCTCTCTGAATAATAGCACAATCAGCTACAGTTGCAGGGTATTAAGGATCATAAGAAACCGAGAAATTTGTTGAATTATCCACAATAACACTGGTGATGTTTGAAAACATTAGATCAAGAAAACCACCAAAAGAGTTGAAGACCCCATGTTCAACTGAAAAAAATTATTTTCTAATAAATCATAGATAATTTGTATGAATAGCAATGAGAGCACTACCACCTTTTGAAAATTTACTCGTAAAATTATTGTGGTCACATCTAAATACAGCATATTTAGGTAAACCTAATTCATTAGGTATCGTAAAAACTATCACATAGCCATGTTTCAGGTAAACATATAAAAATATAATTAAACAAAGCTACATTGCATTTGAAACAGGCTAATTTGGTTCTATGACCTCTACAGTTTTGATAGAAGCCGAACGAGGATTGACTATCTTGGCGATTTTGTTTTTTGAATTTCTGCGTAGAATAATATCAGGTTGAAGACGGTGCCAGAATCTCTAAACAGTAACATTATCAGGCCAAAATTAAGGTTCTAATAGATTGTTATGTTTAAAGAACGGCAAATGAATATGGAACAACATATTATATGTTAGATGTTTATTAACAAGCGTCCAGCAGTGTTACTCTGATGTCATGAAAATCAAAAAACATTTTAGATTTTAGAAGATCAACGATGGCTAGGGAGTTAAGTCAAGTGACGAACAAGTGAAAATACTTTCGATCCGATGTTGCATCTAAATTAATAGAGGCATTACTATCTGATTCAATAATAATCTACAAGTTTTATAATTATAAATTTAATTACGACTTATATACTATGTCCTGGACATGAAGATACCAAATAAATTATATAAATTGTGTGTTAATGATTCAATTTTCTTATTGCCACACGAAACTCATGAACATTTTTATTTTTTTTAAATATTCTAATTATATTTGTCTTAAAAGTTATAAAATATATTTATTATATGTTATCCTCAAAGAAAACAGCAATTTTGTTCTATACATATATAATTAAAGAGCATTAAGTCAAAAATTTTTTCATATCTTCCTATTTTCAATTCAGTCTATAAAATGCGTGTTTGAAGTGTTATACGTTTTAATTATTTATTAAGCTTTGAATGATATTGGTAAGTCTTTAATCATTTATATATCATATTAGTAACAAAATTACTAATATAAAAATTTAATATATTGTTAATTGTCATCAAAATTCAAAATTCTTTTCATGATTACTAAAATCAGGAACGTTATAAAATATTAAATAACCTATAAAAATTATAACAATGTTATCTATTATTCTAACACTTTCCGAGTTTAATTAAAAAATTGAAATTGTAAAATCAAAATAAATTCTAATATATTTATATACTCGAAATTCAAAAGTCAAATAATTGTTATAAATTGTTTGCCGTTGCTTTAATCTATGCTCAGTAAAATGAAATTTTAACTTTTATAATTATATTTTAATATAAAAAGTTATGAAAACATCATTAATATTTATCATCATCATAACATTTATATGTATATATAAACAATATGTGATTACACAATATTATAACATATAATATTTGTTTTAATTTTGCAAATTGTCATCTCTTCATATTTAACTGTACGCATGGAATTCAATACAATTTAATTATGCTTAAAGATGAGGCAGAATCAATAAACAGTAAGTTTATATTCATAATTATATTTGTAGTATTCTAATAGGTACTTACAAAATTATAACATATATCATATTTTAGATAATATCTGAAGCTAACGTCAAAACATATAATATTAAAAAATTAATACATATAATTTTACAATTACATATATCGACATTCTATTTTATATTTTTAGACAATAATCTTAGATTCTGAGCGGTGCGAGGAATGTATTGGTTTTACAATGATGTGGTTTTTTTTTGTCTGTACCCAAAAATTCTACCAGAAGGAGTGTTCCGATTTTTACGCGTAGCACTATTTTCCGGTAACAGATTGTTTTTAGTTGGTACCTACTTTAAAGAGGTAATTTTTCGATTTTTTTAATACTTTTTTTCAAGCGTCAGAAGAAACTACCAAAAATTTACCTAAAAACGGTACAAACGAAATCTTATCAAATTTGATTATCGTTATTTCTTCGTAATTTTGAAACTAATGGTTTTAAAAACCTGAAATTTTCGACAAATATGTAACTTTGGACTATATTAAAGAGGCAGTTTTGTAAAAAAAATTTCTTTTAATTTTGGGCTATTTATAAAAACTGTAGATTTTGAGTAGTGATGTTACGAACTATTCGATTTTCGAACCGAATTGAACTCGGGATGTTCGGTTCGGTCGGAAAATCGAAATCACAATTGGAAATATAAATATTTGAACCGAACTAAACACAAAATTGACCTTAGAAAACGAAACTGAATTTGTCGAATAAATCAACAAAAGTTTAAATAAATAAAATATTTTGTTCTATTTTTATAAGGGAAAGTAATTTTTTCCCGATCCGCAGTAAAATCAAGCTACTCGGAAATTTTAAATACACGTCATGCGTATACCAACATTCGTAGAATAAGGATCCAAAAACAGATTATTTTGTCGTTTTATTGATAATACGCAGTGATAAATGTGTATATTAAAAAAATTTTGAAAATCGTTGAGTTTTGCGTCTCGCGGGCATCAAAAATTGAGCAAAAGTGATGTGACATATCGATTCGTATGAGAATTTTGTAGGAAATATCGTGGTGTATTTATTTTTACATTTATATGAAAATTCTATGAATAAAAATGTAAAAACTTAGGTTTTTATGATAGAAGAAAAATTTCAAAACTTTCGTCATTCGGTTACCCCACTGAGTGTGTATATACGAATTTACGGTACTGAGTTCAGAAATACCCTGGATATAAAACAATACTAAGTCTTTAATTTTTATTTCAATTATTTCAAACTGTCTACAAATCGTACTGAATTGCACGTTTACTTAATTACTTTTCAAAATTATTTTTCAAGTTTTAAATAGTATAAAAATCCGTAAGTTTTTAAAATTTAATATCATAATATTGACAAATTTATTAAATTAATATTTGATATACTTTTTGTTATTTGTTATATATAATTCGACATTTCATTAAAGTTATAAAATTGTTATATTTTGTAATTTATGATGTTAACTGCACTCTTGTCTCATATATAAACGTTTACAATTTTTAATTTATTTAATAGCAATTAATGACATTATTTTGTAAGGTGTAATTAATTTCCAAAAAAGTAAGTTTCTATTTATTAAGCATCTAAAACTAGGTAACAAAATTTTATATTTTTTTGTACCAAAAAATTATATATTCTATCTACAATACCTGAAACTAATATCATTACAAAATGTAAACTTATCTACAATTACAAATTTACTAATTTTTTTGACATTCTTCGAGGTCTTTTTAAACTTTTTTTGACGATTTATAAAGTTATGTACAGTACTCCACATTAAACTGCATATTTGGAATTTAATATATTTTAATTAATTTTTTAAGGTCTAGAAGAACCAAGCTTCGGTTAGTTTATATTAATTTTATTAACTAACACTTTAATATATAGTTATTAAACATTACAAATTCTATAATTACAATTCCACAAATTATATTGATATTCCTTTAGGATATTTTGAAATAGTTTTGACAATCATGATTCACTTATTTATATTTATATAATAAAAGCATAGATAACATATTCATATTCTCCAAATTAAAATTCCAAATAAATGGTGTAAATTATTTGCCATTTTACAAACTTATTATATTGGAATAAAACCAAAAATATCTTTCATAGTTCTCATACATATATAATTAATAGTTACACATTAATATAATGTTCCATATATTTCTTTAATTTTCGAACTGACTGTCTACATATTAATCTGCACTTTTAAAATTTAATGTTTTTAAGATGCTAATGAAATACCCAATGGTGAGTTTTGTATTCATTTTATATCTTAATACTAACACAATTATAAATTATAACATGCAAATTTAATAATTTTATCAAATTTACGAATATTATTTATAATATCCAAAACTAATGTCATAAAATATAAAATAATCTGTAACCTCGAAATTCGAATTTGAAATAAATGTTAAAAACTATATGACGTTGGTGGTAATCTAATTTTAGTAGTAAAACAAAATATCTCAAAATATTAAATATTCAAATTATGTTTTATAAAAGTTAGTAAACTTTTTGTAAACTATAAAACTTATTAATTTTATTTCTAAATTAATTATCATCTCATACAAACATGGTAAAACAATACTAAGTATTTTTTCAAATATTCTAAAATTTCTTACTCCTTCGCATTAATCTAAATGTTTGGAATTTTAAAAAATATATATTATTTTTAAAGTTTTAAGTGATTTAAGAAACAGTAAGTTTTTATTTGTTCTATCTTAACACTAACAAATTATTACATTCAAATTCAGTATATTTTCATATTAATAATATCTAAAAGCTAATAATAGATGGTGTAATTTTGTACCAATAAAAACTAAAATGGAACCGATACGGAAACGTGGCAATATGAAAGGAGAAAAAATGCAGATATTGAGAGAATATTTGATGGTTCAAAAATATCCAAAAATGTCTTGTCTCAAAACGACTGAAATGGGCCGGGCACATATGGTGAGATTAGGATAGTCTAATGAGATAAACTCTGGTTTCTAAATTAAATAAAACACTCCCAAAATGAAGACCACGTCAACATTGACTAGATCGGGTAAAGGAAGTTTTAAATCAAGTAGATGAGACGCCAAGAATTGAGGATGAAGATAACAGAGATATGTGGAGGAATTTGATAGAAGTAACAAAAGTCCTTAATAAAAGGCCTGTAAAAGCTTACAAAAAAAAATATATATATGTATAAATCTAAAACCAATATCGTATTAAATATTAAAAAATCTAAAATTACAATTTCGCCATTTTTATTGACATTACAAAAGGTCTATTTGAAATTGTTTTCGTAATAATGATGTAAGGCCAATGTTAAAAGATATATGTCATTTCATTACTCTGGAATAAAACTAATACAATAAATAATCATTTAAATTTTTAAATAAAATTGTCAATATAAATTAACATTTATTAAATTATTTAACAGTTATAGATTATTTTTAAATTCACTGCACTCTTTTCTCATTCATGAATGATTTTTATTCATAATTAAGTCTACAGATTTTTAAAATCATTATTAAGCCTTACACTTTAATTAGGAATAATTTCAAAATGTAAGCTCATCTTATTAAACTCCACGATTGAATTTTATAAATTTTTTTAAGGTCTATCAAACGCTGAAACCAGTATGTGATTA
Source organism: Slavum lentiscoides (assembly GCA_032441835.1). Classification (NCBI taxonomy): domain Eukaryota; kingdom Metazoa; phylum Arthropoda; class Insecta; order Hemiptera; family Aphididae; genus Slavum; species Slavum lentiscoides. The sequence goes on from CM063713.1 coordinate 13,907,410, forward strand.
TTTGTTTTACACCTAAATACTACTATTTTTATATATATTTAAATTTTAAAAATTGTCATAAAAAATTACAAACCGAATAAAAATGTCCTAATATCAATATTATTAAAAATATGAACCAATCAATAACTACAATTTTACTACTTATATCAGCATTTTACGAAGTCTTCTTTAAAATATTGATAATAATTTAATTTATAGTTATATGCTACGTAAATACGTAGCATATAACTATAAATTAAAGTTTACCAATTATTTCATAATTTTTGTCATTTCCTTTTTATACAAATGTGAAATAAATGATATGAATTGTGTAACTACCATTCCTTTAATATAATAAAGCCTTGTATATTTTTATATTTCCCAAATTATTTACTCTTCGTATGTTGACTGCACCATTGGATTTAAAGATATTGTAAATATGATCTTATAAGGTATAAATACTTTAAATGAACGTAAGTTTTAAACATTTTAATCTTATTAGTTATTACTACGCAAATAATTACATTAATATGATATATGTGTATTGTGTACTCTGTATTATGTATATGATATATAGTAATTTTAAAATTAGAATTTCGTTAAAAGTTTCTAGAACCAATGTCATTATTAAATATAAAATTACAATTTTAGCATATAAATAGCATTCTATGATGTGTTAAGAATGAGGTTCTATGAGATGTTCTTAAGAATATGATTTCAATGATTTAAGTAGTATAACATTATGAAACAAAATAATTATATATGTTCAATATTTATGTTTTCTTAATTAAAATGTCAAATAAATAATAAAAATTTTTATGAGATAAAATTTTAATCTTATTAAAGTGAAATATAACCAAAATGTATCATAACTTTTAAACATTCTAAATATATTTGTTATGAGGGTTATACCAGACTTTCTATTTAACAACTGGGCCGTATTTAAGGGGAGGGGCAAATGTACCTTGTTGCCCGTGGCGGCAATTTTTTTAGTTATTAAGGGGGCGGTAAATTTTTGTAGACATAATATGGTGTGTTAACAAAAAAAAAAATATATAAAGCTTCATTTTTTAGCGTAAAAATTGTGTTGCCCCGGAGCGCGAAAAATTTAAATACTGCTTTGTTTAACAATTATTTATTTGTTTTTACCTGCACTTACGTAACATATGTACAATTTATACATAATATGTAATAACGAGTCTCTTATTTTTATACATTTTCCAAATTGTCGAACCTTCATACGTAACTCCACGTTTGGAATTATAAATATTGTAAATATGTTATCAGGTACTAATGAATTAGAAGTCAGTAAGTTTTTGTTAATTTCATATGCTAAATCAAAACGAAATTTGCGTTCGAATTTAATATATTGTCATTTAAAATTAGAAATTCTTTAAAAAAATTCTGAAACTTACCATGTTCCTGTAGTATTAAATAATCAGTAAACGAGTACCTACATAGTTTCAAATTATAATGGCATTCTTAGGGGTCTTTTTTAAAACAAATTGACAATGGTTTACGTAATTTAGCATTATAAATTCAAAATCAATCATTAACTACAGTGTCATCAACAACGCGAACCAAATCAGTCAAACGTTATACAAGCTCTTATTTATGCAGTTTATACCCGACAACTTCGCCACCAAACCGCTCAACAGCTGTATCTTCCCGACCACTATATCGCCAAACATACGACCCGATCACAATCTAATGCTAACGTCATCGTTAAATAATAACTTAAAAGCCTTACTAGGAAACACATATGATAAGAAAGAGGAAGGAGAACTTAGGGTATTTATAAAATCCAGTTTGAGAAATGTGATAAATTTAAGGTAGGAAAAACAAAAAGAAATATAGATAATAGGTTTAACGAACATTTGAGAAATATCAAAAAATAAGATAAAAAATATCTCGTTTAAATATCTCTTGCTGTAGAATATTTATTAATACACAAAAATGAAAAATTAATGTAAATGTAAATTTAATTAACGTAAAATGGGTAAAACTGTTTAAAATGTAAATAATTACAAGGAACTTAAAATAAAAAATAAACAGTAAAAATGCCAAAAAATAAAAATAATTCGTTGAACTGGGGACTTAAGTCCGTTACAAAATGTATTATTTAAATTAATAAAATTTATACCGATGAGTGATGACTGATGACGTAGGTATTAGAGTATGATCGGATGTAGTCGACTACATAATAGTCTGTTAAACACACTAATGATCAAACATATTTTAATAAAGTGAAATGAAACTAATAAAATTTAACAACATTATAAATTTTCAACCCTCCCCACGAATCTACGCCTATTGGATTATAATTTAAAATATTATTATTATTTTGTAAGATGTAAATGGTGTTCTAGCGGGTAAGTTTTTCTTTATTTTATGTACATAACAAATATTTTTATGAACTTCTATTTTTTATATTTTTATATACCTATTTGAAATGTTTTTCTCAAATATATAAAACAATATGATGGCAAATTCTACAATTACAATTTTATTAAATATGTCGGTATTCTCAGAGTTAGAAAAAAATAATTGTGTAATGATTTACATAACTTTCAAATTACAAAATCAACATAAATCTAAATGTTTATGTGACTTAATTGAAAAGTCAAATAATTGTATACGTTGTACGCTATGCTTTAATATAATTATTATAAACTAAAAACTTACCGAGCCGCGAGTGTCGTGGATGTGGCCTAAGTGAATTACTTACACAGAGATATTATATTATATAGATATTAAGATAATTGTTTTATTATTGCTATAAATTTGAAAGCAATAATAAATCAAAGTATTCAGAAAAAAATTTAAGCGGATCTTCAGAGTAATTTACAAAAGCATTGCCGCCAGTTTTATGTAATATTTCGGTGATATTATATAGAACTATATTAATGACGGTTATATATTACTTATATTTGGTATTGTATTCATTTTATCTACATAATTTATATAAGAAGCCTAATATTGGAAGAAATTCAGTAATAATATCTTTTTAAACATAGTACAAATACCTATATTATATTATATATTCATCAAAAACTTCAAAACTCTAGGAATAATATTTTCGAAATGACGAAGATTTAACTATAAGTGATTTCGACGAAATCATATTTTTAACATTTTTATGCAATATTTCTGTGGTTCATTGAAAGAACATTGAAAACATTAACTATCAAAAGGATCAACTTCACACAATTTTTTATCGGATTTTTAATAATTACCTAACAGTTATACTACTACTTCTGGTCGAACTGTTGAAGAGTTGTACACATAAAAAAGTATTGAAAGAAAAATAAATAACAATGTTAAAGCAACTTCCGCTCCATTTAAAATCTAAAATAATAAAATTTAATTTTACTTTTTATATTTTAAAATTATAATACATATGTTATTACAGCATTTCTATAGACAAAAATTATTAGAATTATTTGTTACTTGTTAAGTAATAAACTGCATTCTAGTAGTCTTGCTTTAAATCATATATGATAAAACAATATTAAGTCTTAATATTTTTAAGATTTCTAAATTGTCAAATATTCTTATGATACTGAGCGTTTGGGATTATTAATAATATTTTTTATAATAATAGATATAAATAATTATGAAATCAGTAAGTTTGTATCCATTTTGAATTCTAATACTTAAAAGATTATTGCATTCAAATTTGATATATAGTATTGTTGTCAAATTACATTTTATAAGAAACTTAATAATGTATTTGTTCAGTTATAAAAGCGTTATTTTATAACTAAACACCACTCTTGTCCGATACATATTTAATAAATCAATGTCAAATCATTCATTTTTCGAATTATCAAAAAGTCTTAATATTTTTAAAAAATTTTCCAAATTGTCAAACATTTGTATGATCCTGTACGTTCATTACTATTTTTTTACAATAACAGATATAACTGATTTGGAAAACAGTAAGTTTATGTCTATTTTACATTCTAATAGTAACAAAATGATTACATTTAAATTTCATAACCTGATTTAATATTATTCTCAAAAATTACAAATTCAGTTTAAAATTTCCAAAAAATCAATGTCGTTATAAAATGTTAAATAACCTATATATACATATTGACCAATTATACCAGCATTCATTAAAAACAAAAATTGACAATGGTTTACGTAGTTAAACTTTTAAAATAAAAATAAATCAAAATGTTTACGTTTATGAAATGAAAAGTAAAATAAACGTTATGAATTTATACCTATGCAATTTATTTTTCACCTTATAATACTGAAATAAAACTTATATTAACTGTAAAATACAGTATATATTTATATATACCTAATATATAAATAAAATTGTCAAATTATATTTTATAAAAGAATTATTATGTGGTGTTTTGAGTTATAAAAGTTATCTAAGTTATTGTCTAATACATATTTGATAAATCAATATGAAGCCGTATATTTTTTACAAATTTTCAAATTCTCGATTTTACACATAAATATGTATGTTTGGAATTCTAAATATTGTTGATATTTTGTAAGGAGCAAACGATTTAAATAACCGTAAGTATTTGTTTGTTATAATACCTATAATACATTATTATAATACATTTGTTAGTCATAATACTAACAAAATTATTACATTCAATTTTGATGAATTGTACATAAAAATTACAAAGTCGATTAGGAATTACTAAAATTATATTATTAAAATATAATTACAATTTTATCAATTATGTTGACTTTTTCCCAGGTCTTTAATAAAAAATTATCAATAATGATTAATGTAGTTTAAAATATATAAATCAAAATAGTCATGTTTTCAAAACGGAAATGTCAAATAAATGTTATGAACTATACGCCATTGCTTTATTCTACGTGTATTGAAATTTAAAAAAAACATGTTACATATTCTTATAACTTTTTATTTTTTAAAAACTGGAAGATCTACTATCAAGTGAGTTTTTATTCGTTTATGTCCTTATAATTACAAAATTATTACACTTATATTTTAATTTTATATCTTATTCGCAAAACTTACAAAATTCTACAAAAATCTATTATTAACGTTGATGTGGCTTATCGATATTATTTTATTGTACGCACAGGTTTTGGGAACCCTTAGAGTCACGAACCAGTACTGATTCTTCGATGAAAACAAGATTTGCTCGCTTCGACGGAATATGAATTTTTTTGAAACTTTGATCTTATATTTAATTAAAATGATGTATTACGACTATTAAATAAATAAAAATATAAAACACTTTATATTGATTGTGATTTTGCGTACGAATTTATTTTAAAAATATAGTTATAAATTTCTAAATTGCCACTTATCTGCCAACAAGGTCTATTCGAACAGGATGTACAAATATATATATATATATATATATATATAACATAGGCGTGATTAGACTTCATCCGCAGCGGCAGTCTAGCTAATGACCGGCGCCACCTTAATACACCGAAATAAGCACCATACCCCCCACCATCACACAATTTAAAGGGGGGGGATAGTCCCCCCAATTAAATATTTATGTAAATAAGTTTGTAATCTGTATTATCATTTTTAATTACCTAATAAATGTACAGTATTTTCAGTACCTTTAAATTTAACTTCGGAAATCTTATTTATCTACAGGATTACACCATATTATAATTAGGTAAGTAATAAACAAAATATATGATGTGTAAGTGTATAGAAAACCAAAATTCTTTAAAAAGTAGATACTTAATGACGTGTTTCATAATAAAAAAAAACATATATCTAATAATAGATGCGATAGTGTATGGCAGTCTTTATATACTGGGTTTTTCAGAAGTCGGGTGTGGTCGTCACCACCACTTCCTGCCATGTCTACGAAAATTATCTGCCGTCAATAGTTTTAAAAGTAATTCATATTTCTCATAAATTGTACCAGTTGGCATTTGACAGTTACCCGGTACCAGCATAATAATTACACGATATTATATTGCGATTTGCGATAAGAATCATAAATAAACGAGTGCATCAATTCAGAAGACATTTTATTATTTTTTTTTTAAATAAAAGTTGTAAGTCACCGACTTTTAACTCGGTTGACCGGCGCCTTTCTAAAATTCCAGGGGCAGCCCAGGCACCCTAGGCTGCCACCGTAGTCACGCCTATGATATATAAATATATCATCCGATAATAATAATGTTATGTATACGAATACAGAAAACAAATACACTCCGGCACTATACAGATAATGAAGAAGACTACACCATTGTTTATAAGCTATTTTTATATAGTTGCTTTATATAGTTGTTAGGTTTTGTGTAGGTACTTTTTGGAATAAAAAGAATGGTAAGGAATTCGGTACATTACGCTGACACATCACACACTTATGTCTCATTTAAACTGTGAAGCACTTTTTTGATTCATCTTGTAAATATAATAGGGTTCATTTGAGAATAGTATCGGAGAGCCATGGTACTGTTTAATGAATGAAGGCGTTGGAAAAGAAGTAGCATTTCTATCTCCTCACGAACCATGAAGGCACTTAATCTTTACCAATACTTCTGATGTGAAACATCTAATTATGCAGGTGAGACACGTCGCTATGCCAGAGTGGCCAGATATAAAAACATAAGTGTTCAGAAAATACGTTCAACATGTTCGTATGTGTTTAATGAATAATGCAAAATATATAATGTATAATGTACATAACGTATAAATTTATTATATTATATTAACTAGGTACCTACAACATATTAATATGTATTTAATTAATACAATTTTTATTTTATATTATAAATACACCATACTTTCATATGGAATTTGCAATGTCTACTGCACTATTTAACACCAGCTGATAATAATTAAAAATTATTATCACAATTAATAATAATAAGAATTATTATTATTATATAAATATAATATAATATAAAATATACGTTGAGCTCTTACACCAATTGTCACAGTAATACCGTCAGGGGCAGCATCGAATATTACTGTAGTATTACAGAAGTAACTGATTGAAAGAATTGAGTCGTCTCAATTTTTAAGAAATGTTTTATTTAATTTTTAATTTTGGTATTAAATTCATATGTATTTTGTAAATAAAGAATAATTTTTCTTTAAAAAAATCTGAATATTTTGTTTCTGATTATGCCACATTCCTTTTTCATGCATATTTTCTATACAAAATAGTTTCGATGTTTCACATCTGCCAGGCGGAAAGCGTCTACTAATTTTTTTTTTTGATTATTCATTACTAATACTGGATGCCATGTCTCGTGCTTTGTACGGCGGATTGTCCTTATTCCTTATTAGAATATGTTGGCAATTTTATTTATATACTTCACTAAAGCAAATAGTAATCGTCCACCCTGTTCCGTAACAATGTACCTAGCCCCACGGACAAAGGTATTTTGTAGAAATAAATTATTGAATGGAAAAACAAATATTTAATTAATTTTTTTAGTTATCTCAGATTATTTTTGGTATCGAACCACATTGAAGATTTACATGAAATTAAAAAGAAAATTATTTACGGCTTTAATGAGTGAAAATCTAATGGATGGATAGATAATAATTGTACAAAACCTAATCGATCAGAAAAAGTATGGTTTGTTTATAAAATCGTATTTATTGGACATACTCGTACAAATTGCGATTAAACATAAAGAAATACGTTATGGTTTAATCAACACGTAAAGGGCCGATTTTGATTTCGACGAAAGTCCATATTATTAGGTATGTTTATTTCTAGAAGGTACGTTAAAAACACGTGAAAAAAAGTCTAAACCGAGACTCGAGAGTAAACCGTTTGTCGGCTCATTTACTACTAAAACTCACCACTGATATTGACATTCAGTAGAAGGAAACCTGGAATACGAATAGGGTGCAAATCCCAAGGGGAGAAGAACTACCAGAAACGAAAACCTCTACGTCTTGCTCAAGACGTATCAATGTATCATATACAATACTATCAATACAGTCACCCAATCGGTGCTTTTTTCAGTTGGCAACGTCTTCGTCTAGCAACAACATGGATCATATTTTATTGATTATAACAAATCTAAACGAGCTCGACTGATCACGTATTATCTGACTGTTAAGGACTTACAAATGTTACGGATCTCCAAGTTTCATTCAGAGAGCGACGGAAATGCCCGAGGAGCCACGTTATAATTTGCAAATGGCACAAAAACATGCAGAACAGTGACAAAATTATGTCGACTTCCTGTTGATAAAGAAGTTTCTATAGGTTTATATCATACCTTGCAACTGTCGACAGGGGAAATTGTTGATGTCAATAATAATTATTGAGTTTCAATTATTAAAAGTCAACATACGGTTTACTACGCCGCCGTAACGTTCAGCCGCAAATAATAGACACAAATAAACACAAGCAAAATATTATTATAAAATTTCCTGCTGGTTAATCGTATTTACTTAATTGTTATTATTATGTTAAGAGGTAGTCGTCATAATCCGTTGTTGTGTATATTTAAAATTGTTAGTTTACGTCTTATACGATCATTTTTAGTAAAATTATTGTTATAAGAATAATATTTTATATAAAATGTTGTTGCCTACCGCTTACGTCGACTATATTTATTTTAAAATATAGTGATAATTGTCATTTAATTGTATAACGCTTAAAACGTGTATAAATCTGTATATCTAATATATAGTGTATACACTTTTTTGGTTCTTATAACTACACTATTATTATTTAAGAGCATCTTTCTATCGTTTTCCTAAACATCATCAATTTCCGTTATAAAAAAAATGCAAAATAAATTTCTAAAGTCATAGGTAATTTGATAATTGACTTGTATTATGTTACACATTTTCTGAATCCCGTCACTAGCATATTATCTGGAATATTTTTTTTTTCGTTCTATATCTATATCATACAAAAATAATATAAAATTGTAAATAGTTAATATTTTAATTGATACAATTCAGTTGTTATTGTCTTATAAAGGAACAAAATATGTAAATAATACATTTAAAAAAAATGATTATTTTTTTTTATCATACATGAACACTTTTAAATTAGGAAAATCGACGAAAAAGCATCGATATATTCTCTCATCTTTAAAATTGAAAATAAGCGCTAAAATTTTATTCAACCAAATTTGCACTTGAAACATTGTGTAGCGTGATTTTTTCATATTGGCCGTTAAATAGATATAGAGATAACAAATGCGTGTATTGAGTCATCTTACCGACTGTGTAAACGTAATCAATTTCGAGCTGTACCTATTATTTCGTCATTACGTAAATAAAAAACAAGTTTTTGTATTTTTACAGATAATTTTTCTAGTTTCGTACTCGCTTGTGATTTGAAAAAAAAAACAACTTTAGAGAGCTAAGCGTTTTAGTTTTGTATTATTATGAATTTAAACGTAATGATAAATTATTTCATTAGAAAAATAGACACTGATTATGGTAATTTCAATGAGTTAAGATACATCAGTCTGTTAGTCATATTCTCTATAAAATATTGATTCTTTTTTCTTTCCAATTATGTGTAATAAATAAAATTAATAATTTGTTGACATATTCTGGTTTTTATTATTATGTTTTTCGGAGAAATACAGTCAAATCAATAATATATCTACGTGCCGAGGCATTTTAGTAAATGCCTATTCCGAATTAGGCAAATAATAAATTAATCAAACATTTTGAAATATTTATAATTGTGTGTTATAGTGTTATCACTATTTGGCCTCCAGTTCCACATTTTATAGCTTACCCATAACTGACTACGGTAGTGGCGGATTTAGGGGCGAGCCAATATTACGGCAGTGCTTTAATTTAAACTTTTGGAGAAAATAATGTTCAATATGTAAATTTTTTAGTTCATCAGTAGACCACATTTTAAAATCATATTTTACCTTTTTTTTTTTGGAAAAAGCCTCGTGATACTTTGTTTTTTTCATTTCTAAGAACATTAAAAAAAATCTAAATCTAAACAATTTGCATTATGAATCCTACAATATATCCTGTTGTTTTCTTATTAATGGGAACACTATTTCGTCGTTGGCAGTGCAGCAATAAAAACGATTTACTTAAATCTAGTCTTATTCTGACAGTTTTTTTTTGTTTCCGACAAAAAAACAAAATAAAAATTATAATGTAATTTTGAGATTAAATCGTTTATTGATGGAGCACTTAATTAGTTTCGTTTTATTTTTCGGAAAACAAGAATTAAAATTTCGTGGACATGATTAGAGTATTAATTTATTATATTAAGGGAATTTTCGGGAATTGTTTGGTACATATTATAAGGTTTTTCAAGAAATACAAAATCATTATAAAAATATAAAAAACACGTTTTCAAATTTATCAAAGTCTGCAAAACGTAAATTTGTAAAATAATTATGAAACGTCTTTTACTGAATTAGTAATAAACCAAATTTAAAAAGAAATTAAACAATGTAAATTTTATTTCATTCAAAATGATGATACTACTGGTATTTCTCAAACACACAACGTTCAATAATAATATTAATTAGTCAATCTGTCAAGCGTTTCTTAGATTTTCATAATGTTAGAGAAGATTTCACGGCTTGTCATGTGTTAATATTTGGGCATTTAATAGGCGTACAAGCTATAGTTTAAGAGATTGTACTTTAAACTTTATTTACAAATTGCTTGGCTCATAGATTGAATTTGGTATTGCAACATTTTTCTAGTTCAAATGCTTCGAATATATTTTGGTAATCTACTAATATTGCTGCTTATTTTCGTAATTCAATCTCATGTACTAATGTTTTGGATAATATTATAAAAACAATAATCCCTCAATTCGTTCAAAAAAGATGGTCCTCACGGTCAAAAGTTGTATATATATATATATATATATATATAGTTAATGAGTGGTCTGGTTTTATGATTATTATCGAAGATTCAAATTCATCATCTGAATCACTTTTTTAGCACTGATATTTAGTGATGTATTCGTATTTACGAACAATTTATTTAATACACTTCAAAATAAATCATTTGATATAAAAAGTTGCTTGAGAAATACAAGTATAACGCGCGATCTTGTAAATAAAAAAAAGGAATGAGCCTGAATTTTTTTAATTTTTAATAAAGCAATAATACTTACTTTGTAACCTCCGGAGACCACGAGATGTGAAATAAAACATCAAGTAGTTTTAAAAATATTATTTTATGAAATTATTCATTACATTTTGATAAAAGTAAATACCAGATTTTAAGATACGAGTAATTTACTTTTTTTTACATTTAGCCGATGTAAATAAATTTAAATAATATTTTTGTCAATTTCCAGAAAGTGTTTTTAATAATTTGAAATTATTCCAATATATTTTAGAATATAAGCAAAGTAAAAGTAAAAATGGAGGTTTTGTGTAGTGGTGTAAAATAACAAAATATACAACACATTTATGATCTGGTTCAAATTTTTACATGTAATGCATTGAAATACGTTATACCCGAAGTATATATACTTTTTATTCTTATTTAAAATAATACATTTGTAGTCTACACCAGCAACAATTGTGTCAATTCGAAGAAATTTTTCTTGCCCCAAAAGAATTAAAACCTACTTGCTAAATAGTACTTCTCAACAACTCTCTTGTTGATTTCTCTTGCAATACTACCAATTAAAAAGCCCACGGTACAGCAACTCAAAGTAATCGTACCATTTTGCGATAATATTATAAATATATAAATATTTTGGTTGTTAGAACTTTATATATCGTAGCAATAATTTAGTCATGTCAATCATTTATCTAACTGCCTAGATGTTTTATTCAATGCCTATTACGAGATAGGCAACAATAAATTAAGCAAAATATTTTAACGATTTATACGCATATATGTGTGTTGTTATTATACATATAGTTCCACATTATTGTTTTCCTACCAGACCGTGGGGAAAAAACTTAACATTTTATCACAGTTAAACTGTAATTTATGGATTTTCTTATGTCTTAAAATTTACATAGATTAAACATCAAGTGTGCATTTGTTTCGCTTTTAACTAGAATTGTTTTTCTTTTTAGTTTTATTGAAATTCAACGTCTCTTGTCATTCGATTTTTAGTGTTCAACAAAGTATATTTACTACATATATATACTCTGATCAGGTTAATATTGAACCACTCGAACGACCAAAACTCTACGCGTCTGCGCATTCCCACCACTAAACGGCCGTCGCTGCGAGCGTTGATATCAACCGCCGCTAAATTGCAGGTATACACATTGGGCGGTAACAACGACGGTGAAGGATGTCGTTATAAGCCGGCCTTCGTGCGCGAAATCGGTTCAGTCTTAACCTGATCAGAGTATAGTTGTCATTTCTTCTGCATTAAAAGAGAACGATCATGTCATTATTTAAATCTAGAACGTTCGTTGTGTCATTGATCGTTTATTTCTTTTCAAACGCCATTTTTCCAAGTGAGAATAATATTTATTTTACATTATGCAATCAAAAAACTCGATATGTTGTGGATTCTTTTGTAAAGGTGTTATAAACATTTTTACAAGATTTTATTTTACTTCGATTTCTGTCTGGGACAAATCTTGCGGACAAATTTTCTACTACTTTCCGGTATCCGATCATGTTGAAATTTTGTACACACCTTTGGTTCTGAAGACAACACAATAGGGTATATTTAATTTTATGGTAAATCCAATATATATACAAAATAATATTACAAAATGGCGGACTACCTTTTTCTTTACAACCCTCCCCCGTGACATGGGTATAAAATAAAAGGATATGACGAGTAGAATACAGTGAGTTTTGTGACTCACACTGCAGTCATATACTAGATCTTAAAATCGCCATCTATCATATCATTTTTCCAAAATTTTTAATAATAAAAACGTAGTATCCGTTAAAGAGAATGAAATTTATTTACAAGATATTTTAAATTTCAGATTTGTCAATTATTTATTAGTTTGAGTAGGACTTTTCGTATATTTAGAACTAGAATAAAACTTAGAACAGACTAAAAAATAGGAACATAAATAAATAAAAACAAACGTAACTATAAGTCAAAACATAAGTCGCTCAAATATAAAAACAAAAGTAAATAAAGTTACATAGTTTAAATTTAATACAAAAGTATTAATGATAGAAGAGTATAGTCAAGGGACAAAAGTTTAAATATTATAATAAAATTATTATTATATAAAAATATTTATAATAAAATTTTTTAGAATTATATAAAGCCTCTATAAATTAAAAGCAAATCTCTTATACGTAAAATGCCTATTAGTGTTGCGAAGTACACTGGAGTTTGGTCTCTGCACGAGTAACGTTGTAATAGCCGTAAGCGAAATCGGTAAAGCTACCAATCTAATATCTAACCTACGTATAATAGGTTCAGCGTTATAATTATCCAAACTTAAGCGCCCGAAACTTTTACTTATAGTTACATATAGGTGGCTCAGAGAAAAAAATTCTTTTCTAATATTTAGTTCAATAAATAAAAAAAGCTTGTTTAAAAAACTTTATTATTATTATTATTTATTTTGTATTTTAAGATCGAAACGTAAAGATGGAATGTATTAATATCACAAAAGATACCAGTTATTTTTACCAATAATTATTACAAATTTTTAATTTTTTTTTTTATTGGAATGCAATGTCTTCAAAGTAATTCACGACTCTTTTTCGGTTGTAATTTGAATGCAACTTTTCGACATTTTTATTACTTTTAGGGACCATATTGTAACAAATAGGCGTAAATTGTGTTATATTAATCGTGTGTTATATGAAGTTTAGGATGAAATGTACTTGTCTCGGGATTTCGTTTTTTAATTTGACGATTTATTTCTAATTTCAAATTAAAAATAATCACTTACACAATACTCTTTTATTTTGTAGCAAATTGTGTATTTCATATTTATGCTTATCGTATGTGTTATAATATCTTATATCGTATATAAGAAAATAAGTACTTGTAAATTTATTTCAGATTGCTACGCCTTCCCTCCCCAAGGTACACATACGTTTTTTAATTTGATAAATAATTATTAAAAAGTAAAAAAAAAGTTTGTTATGAATATAAAATGTGTAAATAAATATTGCATTTATAATATAATAATATAAATAATTAATACGTTTTGATTTTGAAAACGTTCAATTGTATTTCCTATTTAAATTCGCATAGTTCTTTGGCGCTTTAGAGATAATTTTGAAGAAATACTTCTGAAGAACCAACATTAAATTTCCAATCTAAAAATTGTACAACAGATACTATATAAATAACAAAGTAATAAAATCAAAAACAAAAAAAGATTAAGAAAGTCAATTATTTATATTAAATCTCATAATATGATTATAGTTTCTAAAATGTGTTTACCGAAATTTGAATTCGGATTAGTTAATTAAAATTTTATTTCAGAAACATGTTTTTTTAAATCCAGTGTGTAATATTTCCTATCAAATAATTATTATATTTAATTATTTTCTTTTTTAAACTTTTTTTATTGAAATTTTAACCATTTCATACATTTTTTTTTTTAACTTAAATTATTATATTTATTATTGAATATAATATTCACTATTATTATATTTTAAATTATATAATATTAGAAATTCTTCTACTTGGTAAAATTATAACATACATAAAAATTATTGTTGAACCACTACGAATCAAATACAATTTGCACAAGAGTAGTACTGGATGAAAATTCACTGCTATTTGCTGAATAATTTTATTATCAAAGCACTTTAGGCGATGCGTTAACGTATGTTCGTGCAATTTTGTAGCCGATGAATACGTTGTCGGGTGTACACATACGTATGAGCGCGTGTCGAAGATTCTAGATTAAATTTAATATCGATTATGATGATACCAATCAATTGGAACTGAACACAACAAAATTTTAAAAGAATTGTGTATGTGAATGCGATATTTCACTTCAGGTAAAAATAGTTGTGTATTTTATACACATGTATTAGGTATGATTATATGTGTTATAATATTATCATTTTTACTTAAATTGAATTTTATATCGTACCTATATATTTTATAATTGATTGTAAATTTATTTCAGACAGCGAACTTGCTTTTGTACAAGGTATACGTTTCTAATTTGATAAATAATTTTCAAAAAACTATTCAAACCTATAAGCAACTTATTAATTATATATATATATATATATATATATTTATTTATTTATTTATTTATTTATATTTAAATCAATAATAAAAAGAGAATGTACGAACTCATTGTGTACAAAATATGTAAAAATATACTTCATTTATAACATTGATAATTTTTGATTTCGAAAAAGTCCATGTGTATTATTTCAATGAAGTAAAATTAATTCAGTTCACTAGAGAGATTCAGTGTTTTAATGGACGTCGCACCACTCGTAATTCGAGCGTAAAATTAATTGTGCAGGCGCCAATTTGATTTATTAGTGTTCTCCTTAGAGAGGATTTCCACATTTTTACTGTATGTAGATGAAAACGATACGTTAAATTTTATCTAACATTTATACAATAAAAAATATTCCTATGTAAGTGTTAAATTTTATTCCTTTTTCGCTCATTTATAAAAAAAAAACTTTATTGTGTAGCGTCACCAAGAAACAAAAAATCTACGACACAGATAAAATGCTAATAATATATGAATATCTCAATTAATATGAGAAAAAATATTTGTCAAAAAAAAAAATGTATATATATATTTACAAAATAATAATTATATAATTTAAATTATTTAATATTTCTATAGAAAATTCAAATAATCGATTCCAAATACTCGTATTTTATACCATAACACATACATAAAAACTAAATATTCATATAATTTTAAAGAACTCAATATTTTGAAACAATTAATGTGTTTAATAATCACGGGTATGTCTTATGGTTTTTTTCACCTCTTGTCTCAATATATAATATAATATGATACAACAATTTTTCGGTATATTTTTTTGAAATTCTTTAAATCGACACCTCGGGTTATTAAACTGTACGTTTATCATTATGAATATTTGTATTTGTTTTTAAGCTATAAACGATATTCTTAGCAGTAAGTTTTACTCATTTTGTACCCTGAAACTAATAATACTATTAAAATTAAAATTTTACATATTTTTCACCACAAATATAAATTCTGTAAAACATTTTTAAGACCAATGTCTTTATAAAATATTAGTAATATACAATTTAGATTTTAACATTTTATAAATGTTGATATTTTTGAAACGGAAGAATGAGGTACATTTTATGATTTGTATGATATTCCTTTAATCTTGGTAGAAAGGAAATAAATATTTTACTTTTGAGGCGTTCTAAATATATCTGATAAAAATGTTATTATTCAAATTTATTTCTAAGTTATAAAAGTCATAATTTTTATTTCTTAAGTAAATTACCCCATTATATTTTTGTGATAGCATTAAACAATACCAAACTATAGATATTTTTTAATTTTCTTAATTATCAACTTATTGCATTCAACTGAATTTCTAGAATATTAATTTTTTTTTAAACTTTTAAGATTCACTTCAACAATATTCCTGTAAGTTTTTATTCGTTTTTTATCCTAATACTAGCAAAATTATTACACTGAAATGTGATATATTGTTAATTGATATTACAAATTTTATTGAACATATCTAGAACATATGTTAGGTTTAAATTATCAATAATCTAGAATTACAGTTATACCCGCAATTATATCGACATTTATCGAGGTCTTTAAAAAAAAAATTGACAATTATTTACGTATTACGTAGTTCAAAATTCACTATGGTAATCGGATAATCAATAATGATTTTTCTTAAATTACGCCTATAGCTTTCTGCGTAACTGCTTTACAAATCAAAATAAAACGAGTGAATGAGACAACCTTTGACAAAAATGTTCTTTTCGCCAAACACCGCACCAGCGCCATTTAACCATAAAAAAGCAATGGGTGCATCCACCGAACCTTTGTTGTGAATATGGCTTCGATAGCTTCTGTGGTTTCCATTATTATAGAGTACTAACAAATGCACAATAATTTATATATATATTCTATAACAATTAAAATGGTCACCATGGTAACCTGTCCTACACATAGAATTTTTTTTTTTAATTTCCGTATTAAAAGTCATTAAAATTGATCCATAGAGTAATATAGAGAGGCCGTTCCGACTGAAAAGTGAAGCGCAAAAGGTCTCTATTTCACAGGGTGACCATAGACTAAAAACAAAATATTGTATTAGTCATTTTGTATTAAAATTGATATCGTAACGATTTTATAATGTTTACCATTGATTATAGAATATAGTATATTCTATAATCAATGGTTTTACGTTATAACATTATGTTAAGGTACCTCTATCTTTTAGGTACTCAATCATTACTTAGTTGTACTGTTTGTTGTGTCATTGTATTGTATTATTAACAAACATGAATGACTTTTAGATTTTTAGAAGGTAATTGGATTAATTATTGTACAGTTCGTGTATCTAAACGCTATATATAAGATGTAAAAATCCAGTTGAAATGCAAGATTCTCGTTTATTTTTAAATGAAACAATAAAATGTACTTATACCTATGTGATGTGTTAGTACTTGATAGGTATTTCACAATGCATTTAAGGGATTACATATCTTAAATATAAAGATTATCATATCTTAAACAAGTAATTTTTGATAATAATTATTAGTCATAAGCATAAAGCATGTACTGACGTTAATAAAGGTATATTCGTTTGAGCATTAATACATATACTTGTGTATTAATTAATTAATTATATTAAAAGACAATTAAGTCTTACAATGATGAATTTATTTACAAGTTCATAACATAATAGTTCAAACAATTTCTTTAGTAGATAACCACGTACTGATAATATTTAACAAGCGGTACGTTTTACAATATTTTTCTTTATCAATAACGAAGGCACTGTTAAATAGAGTCCTTTTCCGCATCAATAAGTTGACATGGGCAAAATACCCAACGGCCTCTCTATATTACTCTATGAATTGATCCTAAGGCAATCTAACCAAAAAAAAAAAACAAATGAAAGCACCAACCGTAAGTTTAGTGTGGCATCAATAACTTTTGTAGTTGCCGAGATAACGGATTACTTATATGATTATATATTATTAAATTATATATATATATATATATTTAATTTCCCAAATCGTTAATTCATTATTTTAAATTGTACGTTTGGATTTTTAAATATTTGTATTATTTTTTTAAGTTGTAATGAATTTTCGAACACGTAAGTTCTTGTTCACTTTATCATAATCATGCCGAAATTTTTATACATTAAAAATTACTAATACTATTAAAAATTTCTAAACCTGGCATGATTATAATGTATTAAATTATCTATAATTACTATTTTACCACTTATATCGTCATTATATGAGATCTTACTAAACAATTTTACAATAATTTACGTAAGAAGTTTATAAAGTCAAAGATATCTAAATATTTACGTTCTCAAAATTCTAGTCTGAAATAAATGTTAATTAATTATATGTTTTAATCTCGTTACACGGAAAATAAACCAATAACTCATCAAAATGATCTAATTACAATTATTATAAGCCTTATTAAGGTTATTTGTTTTATGTTAAAAAATTGTCCTATTTTGACTGGTACAGATATAATCAAACAATGTGAAGTCTTACATTTTCAATTTTCATTTTTCAATATGACAACTATTATATGCCTATTACACAGGCAAATGAAACCGTGCAATGCCTGAGAGAGTGCGCTATTATTAGGTGTATCGTGTAAATACAGAAAATGTTCAACAATTTAATATTTATAATTAAACCGTTTCACGGAAGAAGGATGGCCACTGTAGTACTTAAGACACTAAATTTTGACACAAAATAAATTACAATAATAGAGCCGTATTTTTAGCTGTAGTTTTCAGAGTTCTTCTCTCGCGAAACAATTATTATGATGAAAACCATATAGGATTGTAGCGTCGTTTTAAAATATACGTTTGTAATATTACATATTTTAATTATTTTTTTAAGGTTTAATTACAAATGATAACAGTAAGTTTCATTAATTTTGTATCTTATACAAACAAATTTATTACATATTATTAATTTGGTATTTTGTTCCCAATAATAATTAGTCTTCTAAAAATGTCTGAAACCAATGTCATTAAATAATATTATAAAATCTAAAATTACAATTTTACAAATAATACCAACATTTCCTGAGATTTTTTCAAAAACATTTTGACAACAATTCATGTACGGGCCGGGAGCGTAAAGCGTTATTACGCGCGCCCGGACACCACCAAAAATATAATGCGTGTCGAATTTACAATAAACGAGTTGCGGCTCCTTTGGCCCAAAAAAATAAATTAAAACTACTTAAACGAATTACCAAATGATTAAATGACCCTTTTGGTCCAATAATTATATTAAACAAATAAATAAATAAATAATTCACAAATATAAATAAATACAAAATACGAGTAATTAAACAGTACCTGTATATAAATTATTAACAATTTGAATCGAATCTCGTATACAAATAATATAATGTAAAAATTAGCCCTTTTGGCTCAACAATAATAAAAAATTATGACTCGTTTGATCCCAACAATAATAACAGTATAAATAATAAAAAATATGAATCTAATAACAATAATTATTATGATGATATATAAACAAAAATAAAAACTTACAATTTTGTGGAGCGTTGACTGGCCAGCTTGCTACCTGTATTTTAATAACAGTGAAGAATTCACACACGTATAATAATACTAGATAAATAAGAATAAAAATTACAAAATTCGATTATCAAAATCGTAATAGTACAGCGTAGGCTATTAGAGCCTTACAAATATAATTAATTACAGTTATTAGAACTGACAAATAAAATAGTACGTCTATTCGAGACGGCGACACAAAAATATTATATAATTTAAACACGACCATTCGAGTCGGAAAATAATGGGTACCTATAATAGCGCGGTTATTCGAACCTAAACGCTAAACACTGATTTTGGCCATTCGGGCCACAGAAAACGATTTATATAAAACGCGTATTGACATTTGATGCGGTCGCAAGCGACAAAACAATACAAATTTATAAAATAATAATCGTTTATTAGAACCGATTAATGTACAATATACATTTTATAGCGAGTACTATTCGAGTAAACAAAAATTGAGAAGGAGTAGACTTTACAAAAAACGGTGCGATGATGCGTACAAAAAAATCGACAAATTACTTCGAAAACAATAATTTTATTTCGCGTATACGACGCGGCGTTTTACCTGGACGAGACGACGACGACAACAACAACGACTACAATAATATTTGCGTGTATAATTACGTATCGCACAAAAATACGATTAAACGACGACGGGTGCAACGGCATTTTCACATCACGGGCGTTGCCCTCTTACATAATCATTATTAATAATAACGATAACGACGTCGTCGCTAATTAAATATTATTGGCTTCAACAATTCATGTAGTTTACATTTATAAAATTAAAATCTAATTGTTAATATTTTTGAAACAAAAATGTCAAACAAAAATTGTAATGCAATTGTTTTAGCTTAGGTATAGTGAATCAGAAACCAATAAATCATTTTAACTTTTAAAATATTCTAATGACATTTAATATAAAAGTTATTAAATTTATTTTTAACTTTCTAAGTAATTATAGTTACTTGTTTTATGTTATTTAAACTACCTTTTGTCTCATACAAGTATTATTAATCAATAATTAACTTATAGCCACTAAGCCATATATATATAAATTATAATTATATATTTTAATTTTCCAAATTGTATAGTTTAAATATTTTTAAGGTGTGATTCATAACCTGAACCGTAAGTCATTCATTTAATTTTCTTATATCTACTAGTAAAATTATTACCTATATTGAAATATAAATATGTAATAATATATTGTTGTCAAAATTACAAATTCTTTTATAAGTACCCAAAAGCAATGTCATTATAATATTTTAAATATTATAATTTCATTTTACTAATTACATCAACATTCTCTGAGATGTTTAAAAAAATAGTATGCACTAAATTACGTTGTTTTAAATCATATTATTGAAATGAATCTTAAGGTTAATCTTTTGAAATGAAAATGTAAAATAAACGTTTTACAATAATGCACGCCATTCCTTTAATATAATTATAATGAAATCAAACTAATAAAATATTAACAAATGTTGAATGGTGAATTAATGTTTTATACAAAATATATAATACATTTTTGTTAGGTTATAAAATTAATGTTAAATGGTATTTCTCATTTGTTATGTTAATTTCATCTTTGTCTCTTCATGTACTATTACATAATTTTGACTTATATTTTTTGCAATTTTCCAAATGGTCAGCTCTTCCTATTAAACATTAAAAGTGGAATTATAAATATTTAAATTACTTTTTAAGGTATAAATATTTATCTGGATCGTGAGTTATTATTCAATTTATGTCCCAACATTAACAATATTATTAAATATTTGAATGTATTGAATATATTATTTCGATGCAATATTATAATGCACAATAATATACTATTATTTATAGTGAGAGAACTATGAAGAAATAAGCTGCTATTTATGCTTATTTCGGACATAAACGACCATTTTTATTGATAAATATTGATTACCGTATTAACATGATAAACGTTTTTAATATAGTTTTCCAATTCTGAGCTACATATAGAAGTTATAGATTTTAGTATTGATATTCGATAAATATGGTAATTTTAGGATTTAATATACGTAATTGTAATGTGAAGTTCATGGAAAATGTTGTACTCTTTACAATATATTATATATATATGTATATAATAAATAATAAATAAAGAATAATAATAAACAATATTACAATGAAACTTCGCTAGGAATCTTTATATTGAATACAATGATTTATTCACATCATTGTTTTAAAATTTATAACAAAACTCTGAAGTCGTTAACTAAATATCTATCACTTAAGCGTCACCCACAACACCTGCATCTGTCTGTCCTCCTTTTTTTTAATTATTTGAACTGTCAACTCTTTCTATTAAACTACACATTTAAATTATATTTTTTAAATTCTTTTTTAAGGTATATTTGAGGTTGAGTACAGTAAGTTTTATTTATTTTATATCTTTATACTAGCAAAATATACGTATATAAACATTAAAAATGTGATATAATGTTCACAAAAATTACGTACAAATTACAATAAAAGCATCTATAATTTTCATTAATTATAAAATATTAAGAATATATTATTATAATTTTAATAGACATTGTTCGAGTTCTTTTAAAAATATTTTTACAATGACTTTTGTTGTTTAAAATTATAAATTCGAAATATGTCAAAATATTCATGTTTCATAATGAAAATATCATTGATACGTTATAAACTGTATGATATTGTATTAATCTAAAATTAATGAAATTATATAAAAAATTATCCACAATTTTATAGTGCTCGGAATATATTTGATATAAAAATAGATAATTACATTAATTTCACGGTATGAATAAACAAAATGTTGTGGCCCTGTTGTTTCATACATAAGTTATTACTAAAAATATAAAATCTTCGTTTTAATTTTACAAATTATCAATTCTTTCTATTAATTGTTACAAGTAGAATTCTAAATATTTTAATTAATTTTAAGGTATAGATACTCATCTAGATCGTAAGTGTTTCTTCATTTTATATTCTAATATTAACGAAATTATTTGACACTTAAATGTGTTATCAAGAATCGCAAATTTTATTAAAAATATTTTAATCTAAAATTATTATAAAATATTGAATTAACTATAATTACACTTTTACTACTTACATATATTGGCATTCTACATTTTTTTAAACGTTTTTTGACAAATATTTATGTAGATAGTATATGATCCTGAGCGGTGCGAGGAAGCTATTGGTTTTACAATGATGCTTATATTATTTTTCTCTGTGTACAACTTTTTGACTAGTAGGAGGTTTCCAATCATTATTTTGGTATTTATTTTCCGTTAGAAAAAATATTATTATAGTTTTCGTTATATACTTTAAATGATTCATTTTCGATTTTCTATATATTTTTTAAATGCAGCCAAAACTATTACCAAAATATTTTGTTAAAAACAGCAAAAACGTGATTTTGTCAAAACTCATTATATTGTCTTCGGTATTTCGAAAATAATGATCCTAAAGTTTTACAATTTTCACCAAATATGTAACATTCCAGTAAATATAAGAAACATTTTTTGTTTTTTAAATATTCTTCCAATTTCGAGCTATTTATAACAATTATTAAATGTTGTGCTCTTAAAGTCATAAAAGGGTTAATTTTTTTATTTTTAGGCTGAAATGTTTATACAACATAAGTCCTACGCTTTATTTCAACTGTCAATTATACGTTATAAATTGTATGCTATTATATTAATCTAAATATAATGAAATAAAAGACTATACCTATCGACATTTTTAAAGCGCTCGAATTACCTATATTTGATATAAAAATAGATAATTTAACTTATTTTAATGATATGAACGTAATTGTTAAACAAACTGCTCTCTTGTTTCATATATAGTTATTATTAAAGAATATTAATTATTTTTTCAATTTTAAAAATTATCAGTTTTTATAATAAACTGTACGTTTCGGTATTTTAAATAATACCATTTTTTCTAAGGTATACATGATACGAGTATGAAAGCCAGTAAGTTTTATTCATTTTATATCCTATATCCCTAACAATAGCAAAATTATTACACTGAAACCTTATATGTTGTTATCTAAAACTACATTATTATATTAAAATATCTAAAACCAATTTTATAGATATGTTAAATTGAAAAACTCAAGAAATACATTGAAATTTTAAATTTTCAAAATTAATTTTATATCAAAAATATTGAAGTTATTTGTTGTGTCATTAAGCTTATAACGGAATATTGCTATTTGTTATGTTCGTTTTACTCTCATTTCATATACATTCGATAAAATAATATTAAATTTATTTTCAAATTTTCCGAAATGGCGTTTTGAAATTTTGTTTATTATATTTTAAGGTGGAAATAATCTCGATGACCGTAAATATTTATCTATTTTACATCCCAACACTAACAAAATTATTAAATACATTCAAATTTATTCTGTTACAAAATTAGAAATTATAATAAACACGTCTAAAACGTATATCATTATAATATATTAAATAATGTATAAATACAATTTTACCAGTTATATCCATATTCTCTGAGGTCTCCAAAATAAAACGTTAACAATGTTTTACTGTAGCGTATAATTATAAAACCTAAATAAATCCAAACATTCGTGTTTCAGAAATGAAAATAAATGATAAATGTTTCCTTACATATTTTCATCAGATTAAAGTTAAACAAAATCAATAATTAATCTGAATTTTTTTAATTACTTATTCTAATTATATTTGCTATAGGAGTTATAACAATTATTTGCTAAATAATAAAAGTTATTTGTTATTTATAATATAAGCTGCACTCATATGTCGTATACGTATATACGTCAACGAAGATGACGACCCGACATTGGTCTGTTTCAAAATACTACAATTTCCAATAATTTTCGACCATAATAAAAAAAAAGTTCAAACACATTTTTTTTTTGACGAGACAAAAAGCTTAAAATCATGAGTTCCCGAATTCGGCAACAATTTTTTTTTTTTTTTTGATATTTGTGTTAATTCTTCATGTCATCATAATCAAAAGTAACTTTCGTTCTACTTATATGCTACTAAATGGGTGGTCTGTAACTTTGATATTATCACCAAAATTATTGCACGGAAAAATAAAATAAAATTAGTGTCGATGGAGCGTACATAATACTATACATTTATTATTGTACAAGGACATCAGGCAGGACAATATAAATATGCGAACTTTTATTATGTTTCATTTTTTCTTTTTTTACTTATTTATACTTTATGAAAATTCGACACGTATACGCTGCAATTGCAGTGGCGTATTTGAGGGGGGCGATGGAGGCGATCGCCCCCACCCCATCAATTTGTTTCTTTGTATTGGTCATAGAACAGCGATTATAGTGTAGACTATTATAGTCTACAGGTATAGGTATTTCCTATCTATCTGCAAAAGCGCGTCCACCACCGTTCTCGCGGTTTGGTGTCTCGTCACGGCGCCATATTATTTATAATTATGTTTGTAAATAAATTGTTGTATTTATATTAAAAAAAAAACCGTACTTATTTATACAAATATTCTACGAGTACTTATTAGATTAGATATAAGGCCTATATAAATTATAGTAATTCGTTCTAAATCCCGGGGCACACTTTGGTTTTTTTTTAGCCAGAGGTTTAAAAAACTACAGTTCAGTGGCGGCTTTGAGGGTGAGGCAAGTGAGGCCGCGTCTCACCTAAAATTCTGTAGTAAATAATACTCAAAAAGCACACTGCTTGGCTCGCCGATAACACACATTTCGCTAATAATTTTTAACGTATTTATTTGAGAAAAAAAATTCTCTACGAAGTTTAATTATATGAATTATCATTTATTATATTGCATATCATTCCGTGTTTATTACCAAAAATTGCGATAAACCGATAAGAAACGCACGAAATAATTATTACGTAAACAAACGCTGGTATTTCAGCCGGCAGCAACGTTCCTATGACGTCAGAGAGGCACCTAACGTCTAACGTCGCCTCTGGATTTGTACTTGTGTACAATAAATTACACACACACACACACGCGCGTATGTACGCGAAGCGCGCGACTGTAAAACGAGTAGAATTGCGCATGCGCAATGATCATCGTTTTTCATCGCCTCTGTGTACTAAAAATAGATGTGGTATTATGGTAATCCCGCAGCCGCGGCACTCTCAACAACAAAACACAACGCCTAATATAAGATATAAGCACAGATTAGATGAATACAGATGGATCACTCGGCCCGAGAACAAAAGAATTGCAAATACGCTCTTCTGATTGGTCCCCCGCATATCAATGTAGGCACACACGACGATATAAATTATTGTGTTGGTATTTTACAATAGGCGTGTTTTCGCGATTAACCAAATGTAACCAGTTTACTGTTGTTTATAAACAAGTCTTTTTCGCGATTTTGGTTGTAACTTTGGTAATACATTTTGGTTATAGGTTACTGATATTTTATAACCGATCAAATTTAATGTTTACGTTGTTTGGTTATTGATAACGGAAATTTGATAATAGGAGGGAAATTAAAAATGGGAATCCATATAAATATAATATAATAATAATATATTGTTTTTATATATTTTTGATTTGTATTTAAAACTGTATAAGTGTGAATCAGTGTATAATATATGTAATAATAATATCGGCACCGGGCCCCTTATCATTTTGTATTATCTCTAATAACTGTCTATAACCATAAACACATCGTTTTCGCGGATCTTCAACCAATAACCAAAATGTCTAAACACGACTGATAATAAATGTAACCAGGTTAATCGCGAAAACACGCCTAATATTATAGTACAATTTCTTTATTATCTCAAATAATGTTATCATAATAATGGTTATCACGTGTCGGTAAAAATTTAACGCAGATTAAGCACAGATTTTTTTTCAACTGTGTGTATAAAACGTGTATATTTAACATGAGACATTATACGACACGATCGCCGAACCAGAATCACTGTGTAAACAACACAAATAGATTACCTCACGGGAGTAATGTTTAAATTTTAGGTAAATATATTGTGCTACCATGCGGTCACACTGATATAGGGGGGATTCGAATGACGTAATTTTTTTTGTTTACATCGCGAGTGATCCATCTGTATTCATCTAATCTGTGATATAGGTACAAAGCTTGCAGAATGATGGAATTGATTCAAACGGAAATCGTTACAAATTTGTAATATTAATTCCTGTCTCATTCGAATCGTCGCTTCGGTTTTTTTCGTTTAAATTTCTTTACTCGTGCCGCCGTGCTTTTTATTCGAAATTTACACTAGTTACCTAATTGTTACTGATATACGTATTTATTTTTATGCTTTTAAATTCCATTATTGTGAAGTTTAATATTTGTTTATGAAGGGAGGGGGGAGTGATACATAAGTCGCCTGACCAAAAAAATACAACCAAAACCGCCACTGCTACAATTCATATTTTAATTTAAAGATATTAATTGGAACAAAAATACTGGGATATTGAAACAAACAAGTGTATAAATTATTAGGGGTGCTTGAGCTCTACAGCACCATTCCCTTTTCCTTAAGTGACCCTTGGTTCGCCCCCCCAATATATGTTAAGTCAGATACGCCACTGTGCAATTGTATATATGCGTAAAATAAATTGTTAAGAAATTGCGGTGCACTCCGGACTCATTGTTCGTCGTCTATTCGTCTCGCCATAAAAAAATGTGTTGCGCAAAGTTTTTATCAACAAGGCAAATTCTTGCAAATGGTTTCATCAAAACGTTTACAATTTGGAGTGGTTAAAAACGGTATGCGCTGTGAATTTGGTACACCAGAAATCATTTTTTTTTTTTTTTACATCGCAGTAAATTGGACAGACAATGTCAGAGTGCCAACTAAATGGACGTAACATTTATGATTATTCAATATCGAGTCATGTACTTTTATCGAAATTTTCTACCCTTCGCGTATATTAAACCGCACATTTGAAATTTTAAATATTTGTATCGTATTTTAAGTACAAAATATAAAAAACCGTAAGTCTTTATTTATTTTATATTTGATAATACGTTAAACAAAATTAGAAATTTGCATTAAAAATATATACGAACCCAGTGTTATTAAAAAATATTATGAATAAATAATAAATAAAATTATACCGGTAGTTATAACAACATTCTACAAGGTCTTTTACAAAAATTCAATTCAATTCATTTTTATTATTATGTTATATTTAAGCAACCAATAATTTTCGTAGTTTGACATTATAACATCAAAATAAATCTAAATGTTCAGATTTTCTAATTAAAATTTTGAGTAAATGTTATAAATTGTATGCCATAGCTTTAATTTGAATTAAAGTGAAATAAAACCAATAAATTGTATTAACGTGAAAATTATTGCTAATTATATTTGTTGTATAAAACGTATAAAATCTAATAACCTGATTTTTTATTTTTTGAAGATCTGGATTCATTAAAGACCGGTTAGTAAATTTTCACAATACATCCTAATAATAACAAAATTATATCATTTACATATGGTTTATTGTTCTAAAAATTAAAATATCTTAACCATGTCATTTTAATTATTATATGTCAACATATTAAAACTCTTTAATTATAATTTTACTCAATACATCGAGATTTTTCGAGGTTTTAAAAAAAAAAAACTATTTTCAATAACTTTCGAAATTTAACATTATGATATCATTTTTATTAGGTATGAATAAAAATGTAAACTAAATGTTATAAATTGTATTTCATTGTTCTAATACAATTAATGTGAAATACATACTGGCGAATATTTGTTTGTGTGTGAGTGGGAAGGCTTGACATTTTTACTCATTATCAAAATTAAGCAACATTAATAGTGTTATAGATACAATAAAACCCAAATTCCCCTTCCCCAATAGCCGACTATGGCGAAATAAAACTAATAAATTATCTTAACTTTAAACTGTTCTAATTATATTTGTTTTAAAAGTTCTTTATTATTTGTTAAGTTCACTGTTCTTCTGTCTCACGATTACACCGTGTAAAATTATTTAGTTTTTTTTTTAATTTTTCACATAATCATAGCTTCATATTTAACATTACGAATAGTATTTTTGATATATGAATTAATTTTTAAGATGTACAAAATAAGGAAACAGGTAAGATTTCATCTTATTAATATACTAATACTAAAAAGTTTTTACATTGAATATATTATATATAATCAATACTAAGTCTAATGTTCTTTTCTATTTTCTAAATTATCAACATTTCATAATAAACTGAACGTTTGGAATTTTTCTTATTATTTTTTTTTTAGCTTTGATTCATTATGAAAGCAGTAAGTTCTTATTTCTCGTATACCCTATTACTTAAAAAATATTTTTATTCAAATTCGATATATTTTTATACAATTTAGAAAATACCTAAAACTATTGATATTATAAAGTATTTAATACTTGATAATTCCAAATTGACCAATTGTGTCATGCAAGATTCCCCGAGGTATTTTAAGAAAAATATTTGACGATGATTTCTTTTATTCATAAATGTAATTGCAAAATATTCTTGAATTTCAAAAGTGAAATAAATACTATAAATAGTATGTTTCAATTAAATTTATAAACATAATAAAATATTATAACTTATAATATGTCCCTATCATAAATATAAGTATTCATTATTAATATTAGTAATAATTAATTTACTATTAATATACAATTTAAAATCCTTTAGTTATTTGTTAAGTTATAAAAATTATTTCTTATTTCTTATGCTATAACTGAACATACGATTAAACAATGTTATTATTATTAAGGTGAGACATACCAAAGTATGCAAAGCGGTAAGTTTTATTTAGTTAAGTATTTATATCTTAACAATGGCAAAATTATAACGCTCAAATTTGATATCAAATTCTTTACTAAAAACTTCTAAAACGACTAATATTATAAAATATTTATTTCAACTTTAACAATTATATTGACACGCTCCGAATTGTATTTCAGAAGTTTCTAATAATAATCTATTTTATTTATTTATTTATTTCATTATCGGGCATTAGCCGAGAAGAATTATGACAAAGACATAATTACTAACAGTAAATTACAATTATAATACAACACAGTTGAAATTGACAATAATTTTAAAAAACTACATATTATTTTCTATTGTATAACAGATGGCGGGGGAATAATAAGAGTAATAAGAACGATAATAATAATAGTAAGTTACAAGAGGCTTAGGTGCTCACTGCTCATTCCTTAAACGCATCATATATTATATAAGGTGGTTTCTATAGTAGTTAGGAATGTGAGAGTGTGAGACGGAACAACAAAAAGAGAATTGGATCTAGTGGAATGAGAAGGAACTTAAAAATTAATTTGGAAAAAAAGAGAGAGAGCATCCACACGTTTGTCGATTAACTTTTACAAAAACACCAAATTGAATTTTTACTCTTCTATCTGCTGGAGAAGTAAGTCCTAGCTTGTACATTATTGGACTATAATCGTGGGGAGGATGGGGAATATTTGAATTAAATGCTGCCAAACAACAAATTTGAACTCACTTCAAGCAAGAAGAGTCAGCCACTGCAAAGTGATAATAATAGTTTAGGCTATAATCGTAATTAGCCAATGAAATATCAAAAAGATTGAAATACACCCAAATTATAAATACATATAACCAGGATGGAAAGAAATATCAAACTGAACAGCAAACCTAAAGACTCATAAATAAGAACAGAACTACAATGTGAAATGTAACTGGACATACACCAAAGGTTAAATTATATACAATATACATGGGATTTAACAAATGGATGTTTAACATTACTGATTATAGCAGATAATAAATCACAGACTATATTATTCGCCAAATAACAATGAGAGTACCACCACCTCTAGACAAGTAGCAAGGGGAGCGAATGTTGCATGCGCCCTGGGTCCAAAATTTTAAAGGGCACAAAATTTAAGGAATTAAAAATTTAATATAATAACAAAAGAAAAATATAATATATTATTACTATAAAAAAATATTTTTTTAAACTAATACTCTATTAGTTCTGTGCTAAAACCTGCAAAAGGGCACAATAATCAGTTGCTATGGACCTGCCTCTAATTAATTCACTCGTTGAGTTATTTAATTATAAAATTTAATAGGACTAAATATCCATGTCCTCAACTTGAAGATATCAAATAAATGATATAAATTGTGTGCTAATGTATCAATTTATTATTGTCGAACAAAACTCTTAAATTATATTATTTTTTAAAAATATTCTATTTATATTTATCTCAAAAGTTATGAAAGTTGTTTGTTAAATGTTATTCGTAAAGATAACATCACTTTTGTTTTATACATATACTCGTACTATTAAAGAGTATGGAGTCAAGTATTTTTTTTCAAATCTTCCCTATTGCCAATTCAGACTATACATGTTTGAAATTTTATGTATTTTAATTATTTATTAAGCTTTGAGTAATATAAGTAAGTTCTTAAACATTTATATCCTATTAATGACATAATTATTAATATTGACATTTGTTATATTGTTAATACGAGTAATTATCTAAAATTAAAATTCTTTTCGTGATAACTAAAACCGATGTCATAAAACATTGAACAGATATTCTATGATAACAATTATAACAATTTTATCTATTTTACCGACATCTTCGGAGTTCAATAAATGATTAAGACAATGATTTAAATAATTGATAATCGTAAAATCAAAATAATTCCTAAAATATTTATGTTCTCGAAATTCAAATAATTTTTATAAATTGTGTGTCATTGCTTTAATTTATGAGTAGATAAATGAATCTAATAAAATAATTCAACATTTAAACTATTATATTTATATTTTAATATAAAATATTTTGTAATTTATGTAGTTCACTCTACTCATGATTCATGCGTGTGATTACACAATAGTTTAACGTTTATACAAATATGTATATATATATATATATAAATTTTTTTAATTTTGCAAATTGTCATCTCTTCATATTAAACTGTACGTATGGAATTTGATATATTTTAATTATGCTTAAAGATTTGGAAGAACCAAGTGAACGTAAGTTTAATAAAAAAAAATTTTAATTTTTCTTCTAAAAATTCAAATGTGAAATTAATATTGTACGTATATGCTGTTTTTTAAATCTAATTTTTGTGAAATAAACAAATATCTCAACATTTTAAATGTTCAAATTATATTTTATATAAAAGTTCATGAAGCTGTTTGTAAGCTACTATTTGTGTTACATATGAAATTAACTGCACTCATAAATCATACATTTATTATAAAACAATATTAAGTCTTCAATTTTTTTTCAATTATTCCAAATTGCCCACAATTCGTACTGAACTGCACGTTTTTTTAATTACATTTATTAAATATTTTTTAAGTGTTAACTAATCTGAGAATGCGTAAGTTTTTATTAACTGAATATCCTAACAGTAACAAAATTATTAAATTTATATTTGTTACATTTTATGTTATTTTTTTATATAAAATTCCACATTTTGTAAAAAAAAATGTTGAACCAATATTCCATTAAAAATATTAAATTATCTACAAATACGATTATAACTAATTTTATCGATATTTTTTAAGGCCATTTAAATCAGTTTGACAAAGATTAAAATAGTTTTTAATCAAAATTATCAAATTTAAATATTTATATTCACGAAATTCATATTTCAAATATATGATGTATCTTGGATGTATATATTATATAATATACATTTATAGACATACATACAAGGTGTGCTAGGTGTGCCATGGCACACCCTATGGCCCGTGTTCTATACGACTTTTATGTTTAACTGTTTAAGCTACAAAATATGCTAACATGACTGTCATGAGATATGAAAAAATTTAGGTATACCCAATAAAATAAACGAATCGGCAACCATTAACTATATTATATTGCTTATCACTGCCGTATAAACAATGTCTCAAGAACGATTAGTATAATTTTACTTTTATTTGTTGAGCGAGAAATTATTTCAATAGAGGTATTATTGTATTAAAGAGTAAAGTATAGACATTTGACTCCAATCCAAAGAACATTACCATTATGTGTTTATTTTATATCCTACTTATTTTCATATTATAGTTTTATGTTTAATATTTTAATGTATATACTTTATTATAAAAAGAAGATGTCTATAGTAATTATTATTATTATTATTTTAATGATCATCTATTTGTTTAAACATGCAAAAAATTATAATGTTGTGAATCACAAGTACCTAGTACCTAGCCAAAATGATTTTTTATGCATTAACATTTTGCATCAAATTTATTCGGTTTTTTTGGGGGGGGGGGGTGTAAGGCTCATTTTCTTCATAGCTCACCCCATACCAAATGTCTGCGCACTCCTGTGTGTATATATTATATACGGGTATTAATGTATAGTATTTATATTTTATTTCTATTTTTGTAATATAGGTATCCTTAGTATTCATTTACTTGTTTTATTTTTGGTTATTGTATTTAGTATTTTTTTTTTAGAAAATTGTTATTTGTAAATAGTGATGTTAAACTGCACTCTTGTCTCAAACATATATTTTTGCACATTATAAAGTCTTGTAATTTTTACATTTCTATTTATACATTATTCATACGAACATTTTGGAATTATGAATATTGTTATTAATTTGTAAGGTGTGATTGATTTGGAACAACGTGGGTTTAAATTTATTGAGCACCATACAACTTAAAAATACAAGTTGAACCATACAAATTACATATTCTATATACAATACCTGAAGGCTGAAATTAACATTATTACAAAATATGAAATTATATACAATTTATTACAATTCTACCAATTTTCTTGACATTCTCCGAGGTCTTTTTAAAATTAATATTTACGATTTATAAAGTTATATACAATATTCCACATTTAACCGCATGTTTGGAAATTAATATATTTTATTTATTATTTTAAGGTCTAGAAGAACCAAACTTCGGTTAGTTTATATTAATTTTATGATCTAATACTTACAAAATTAATTTATTAAAACTTAATACATACTTTTAAAAATTACAAATTCAATTAAGAATATTTAAAACTAATACCATTATAAAATATTAAATAATCTATAATTATAATTTCACAAATTATGCTGTCATTCTTTCTGGATTTTTAAAAATTATGTTGAAAACTGTGATTCACATAACACATTGTTATAATTATGTAATCAAAACATATATTACATTTTCATACTTACGAAATTTAAATACCGAATAAATGATATGAATTGTTTGCCATTTTATAATCTAATTATATTGAATATATTGAAATAAAACCAAAAATATCTTGCATATTTGTTATGCATATATTATAAGTAATTACACAATATTATGTCCTACATATTTCTTAAATTTTCCAAACTGACTATCATCGTATTAATCTGCACTTTTGAAATTTAATATTTTTAAGGTGGTGGTGAAAGAGCAAATAGTTAGTTTATTTTTATTTTATATTTTTTTTATTCATTATATCTAAGACTAATATCGTCATAAAATATAAAATAAAATTTTATAATTGTAAAATATTAAATTTATATATATATATAATATAATATATATTCTATATGTATATTTAAGATCTTGAAATTCCAATATGAAATATAATATTATTAATTATATGATATTGGTGGTAATATAATAATTATAGTGAAATACTGAAATAAAACAAAATATCTCATAATATTAAATGCTCAAATTAGATATTTTTTAAAGTTAATAACTATTTGGAAGCTATAAAAGTTATTAATTTTATTTCTAAATAAATAATTATCTCATACAAACGTGGTAAAACAATACTAAGTCTTATAGATACTTATTTTTCAAATATTCCAAAATTGCGTACTCTTTGTACTGAACTGCAAGTTTGGAATTCTAAAAACACTTCTTTATTTTTTAAGTTTTAAGTGAATTAAGAAACAGTAAGTTTTTATTCATTTTATATCGTAACACTTAACAAAATTATTACATTAAAATTAAATATATTTTCATATTAATACTATCTAAATCTAATATCTTATTAAATATTAAGTAACCAAAACTACAATTATATTATTTCAATCGATATTACACGAGGTCTATTCATTCATGTTTTCGAAAAAAATATAAGACAAATGTTATATGATGTGTGTCATTTCATTAATCTAAAATAAAACTAATAAAATATATAATTGTTTTAATTAAACTAAATTTGATATACAAATTAACATTAATTGTCATTATTTAAGAGTTTATGTTTTTTAAGTTAACTGCACTGTTTTCTCATGAATTATTTTCATAATATTTCTACAGATATTTTCAGTTAAAAAAATTTTCAAATGCATATAGAGCTGTTTTATTCAATTCTATGAACTAATCTATAATTACAATTTTACCACTTCAAAAACAAATCTTCCACTGTATTGACGAATTATTTTCATTCAATATTAAATCTACAGATATTTTCAATTATTATTAAGTCCTACATATTTATTAAAAAATTTTCAAATTTAAACCCATCGTTTTGAATTTTATGTATTTTAATTTTTTTTTTTTTTTTAAGGTCTATATAGAGCTCAAATTAGTATGTAATTATTTATTTTACACCTAAATATTACCAAGATTATTCAATTCAAAATTGATAAATTGTCATAGAAAATTACAAATTTACAAACAAACTTCTAAAACCAATATCATGATAAAATATGAACTAATCTATAATTACAATTTTACCACTTATATAAGAATTGTATAAGATCATTTTAAAAAGTATTGACAATTTATGTAGTTTATAACTATTATAACGCACCTCCTCCGCCGCGCTCTCGGCGTTCCGAAAGGGTTGTCGATATTTATACCTATTCCTATCCAGTCATAGCCGTCCCAAGGGGGGGCAAATGGGGCAAGTGCCCTAGGGCGTCCAAAGTATTATGAATGCAGGGGGCGTCATAAAAATGGATGACAAAAAGAAAAAATGTGTTGTTTTATTTTAGATATTAATTTCCCTTGTATCTATATGATGATTTCGAGGATGAGTGTATTTGCTATTAAAATATATAAAATTATGTAATTAGATATTAGGTTAGTTGTAAATTTTTTTTTGGGGGGCGTCAAATATTATTGTTCTAGGGCGTTATTGGTGATATGGACGGCACAGTATCCAGTTAAACAGTAGTCGGCTAGCTAATTCCTGCTACACTAACCGGTCTTTTGAACCAGGTCGTTGGAACGATATAAATAAAGTTTTCTAATTTATATTTAACAGATCCTAGAAAGTAGGAACTATGACCTGCGTTTGTCTCCCTACACAGTAGCAGACACGATCTTAACAACCAAATAGTTTATTTTAATAAATTACATAAATAAACAATATATAAATATACACTATCACCTGAGTAGTACGACGTGGATTGGTCTCTTTCCACAGGTGAAACGGAGTACGAGTCCTGGCGGTTGGTTGTATAATAAATTGTCAAAACATAACGGTACTATAAGTGCGGTTTTTCACTTATAGTTACACGTTTAAGTTAATACGTAAAAATATAAATTAATTATTATTGTTAAGTGACTAGATGTTTCTGCTAGCTCCGTCAGACTCGAACTCGAACTGATTAAAAATAAATATTACACGAAGGCGTGTGGTCTCGTGCTCGCACCACTGTGTTTTTGCATACTAAGGTAAAATACGACGAGACAGTGACGATTCAATGAAATTGTATCGTTACACTATAAATCAAAATTTATCAATTTTTATACTTCTTTTGTTATTTACATTTTTATATAAATGTGAAATAAATGGTATGAATTGTGTACCATTCCTTTAACATAGTTATTAATTAATATACCTACATATACTCGTATATATAGGCGCATTAAGAAAATAAAATACACCACTTTGGTTCGTGATTGTATGCATAATTCTATCATACGATGTGCGTTGATCTGCAACTAATTTAGGAAAATTGGTTCGAACAAATGTATGCAATTCGTTAACATCAAATTGTATTCATCGTCGCAAATCACGATCAAATAGACTGTTAAATTTTTTTATTTTTAAACTCAATAACAATTTAAATAGTCATCATGGTGACTGCTTATAATGCCTAAAATCTCAAAATTTCTCGTATTAGCTACCACCCTCGTTGGTCGTATTTCAAATTTCATATTACAGAAACCTTCACGAGGGTATGCACAACAGCTCACCTATGTTTCATTACAATCGAATCAAAAGTTTAGGAATGTATACGGGACATACAGACAGACATTCATTTATATATATATATATATATATATATATATATATATATACATGCATAAATAATATAATATAGTCTTTTTCTTATATATTTTTCATATTTTCCAAACTCTTCGTACGTAATTGCACCTAATAAGAAATTAAAGATATTGTAATTATGTTATAAGGTGTTAATACTTTATATGGCCGTAAGTTTTCTAACTTTTAATCTTAATACAGAACAAATTATTACA
Source organism: Slavum lentiscoides (assembly GCA_032441835.1). Taxonomy (NCBI): domain Eukaryota; kingdom Metazoa; phylum Arthropoda; class Insecta; order Hemiptera; family Aphididae; genus Slavum; species Slavum lentiscoides. The sequence goes on from CM063713.1 coordinate 13,944,487, forward strand.
TTGATATGATATATATATATAGTGATTTTAAAATTATAATTTTCAAAAAGTAATGTCATTATTATATATATAAAATTACAATTTTAGCACATAAGATATGTTAAGAATGAGGTTCTACATAGATGTTCTTAAGAACATTTTGTCGATTTACGTAGTTTAACATTATGAAACCAAAATAAATATAAATGTTCAATATTCATGTTTCCTATATGAAAATATCAAATAAATGTTGTACATTTTATGATATATCGTTTTAATCTCCTTGAAGTCATATATAATAAAATTAACAAAGTTATAAAACAATTTTTTTTTGTTTATAACTGTCGATTGTTATTTTTTTGTTACCTGCAACTATGTCACATATGTACTATATGTATATTATATACATGATAAAACAACATCAAGCCTCTTATTTTTTTTATATATTTTCCAAATTGTCAAATCTTATTGTATGTAACTCCACGTTGGAATTATAAATATTAAAAATATGTTATCAGGTATTAATGAATTAGAAGCCAGTAAGTTTTTGTCAATTTCTCATCTTAATACAAAAAAAAAATTGCATTCAAAATTAGAAATTCTTTTAAATCTTCTAAAAATAATCATATTTCTATAGCATTATATAATTGATAAACAGGCATATATTTTCCTATTATGTTGGCATTCTTAGAGGTCTTTAAAAAAAAATTGACAATGGTTTACTTAGTTAAGCATTATAAATTCAAAATCAATCTTAACTATATGTTATTATTATCAGTGTGAACCTAATCATTCCAACGATATACACCATACACCCCCTTATTAAAGTATTTTATTACAACGTTGGCAACAAACTGGTCACCAGTTGTGTTTTGCCGATCGCTATATCGACCTTATCCAATCACAATCTAATGCTAACGTCATCGTTAAATAAAGTCTTACTAGAAAACATAAAGGATAAAATAGAAGTAGGGGAAATTTGAGTTTTTTTAAAAATCCAGTGTAAAGAATATGATAAGTGTTAGGTAGGACAAATAAAAAGAAATGAAGATTATTAGGTTTAAAAAACATTTGAGAAATTTCAAAAAATAAGATGAAAAATATCTAGTTTAAATGTCTCTTGTTGCGGAATATTTATTAAAACTCCAATCATAATGTAAAATCAGCAAAACACTTTAAAAATGTAAATAATTATAGGGAACTTAACGTAAGAGAAACAGTATATATGTAAAAATAAAATAATTTGTTAAACTGGGATTTAAGCCCATTACAAATTGTATTATTAAAATTAATTGCATTTAAACTGATGGCGTTGATATTAGATCGGGTATGGTCTAAGATACAGCGGTCTTTAAAACACAGCTGGTGACTGGTTTATAATATTGTCTATATAAGAGTCACAAGTAATCAAGTGTATTTTAGTATAATAAAATGTAAGAACATTATACATTTTCAACTCATCCTATGAAAATACGTGTACTGAATTATAATTGTTATTCCATAAGGAGTGAATAGAATTGAATTTGGTAAGTTTTTGTTTCATATATTTATACTAACAAATTTATTACATTAATATTTGATATATTTTCTCAAAATATTATATAAATTATAATATATTAAAAAGTCTATAATTACAATTTTATCAATTATTAAAAAAATTGATTAAGTAATAATTTACATAGTTTTTATTATAAAATCAATATAATTCTAAATGTTTATGGATTTTAATTCAAAAGTCAAATAGTATACGTTGTATGCTATTCTTTAATCTGATTATAATAAAATAAAATTTACCAGATGCCGTGGATGTGGCTTAAATGAATTACGTACACACAGATATTATAATAATACATAGATATTAAGATGGTTGTTTTATTATTATTAAGTACTATGAATTTGAAAGCAGTGATAATTCAAAGTGTTCAAAAAAAATAATTCTGAGCGGATCTTCAGAATAATTAACAATACCATTGCAGTTAGTTTTTTACGATTTTTCGGGAGTATTATATAGATTATAGAACCGTTAATGTCAGTTGTGCATAACGTATATTCGATCTTGTATTTTTATTTCATTTATATAATTTATATAAAAAAATTTAATATTGGAAGAAATTCAGTAATAATTTTTCTTTAATGTAATACAGTAATATATTGTATAAAAAAAACTTCAAAGCTCTAGGAATAATACTTTCGAATTTATGAAGATTTAATTATAAATGATTTTGAAGAAATCATACTTTTATGGTTTTTATTTAATTCCTCCGTCATGCATTGAAAGAACATCGAAAATTTAACTTTCAAAGTATTAACTAAATAAAATTTTCTATCGAATTTTCAGTAAGTACCTGTTTATTAGACCACTCCTTCTAGTTGAAAAGTTGTAATCATAAAAAAAATAATAAAAGAAATAAATATCAACGTTAAGCACTCTGAATCTAAAATAATAAAATTTAATTATACATTCTAAATTTTCACATTATGATACAAGAGCTATTCCTGGTTTTGTCTACTGTTTAGTCAGAAAAGTTATTAAGAGTTATTTGTTACTTGTTAAATAGTTAACTATATTCTGGTAGTCTCGCCTTAAATCATATATGATAAAACAATATTAAGTCTTAATAGTTCTGTGAAATTTTCTTAAATTGGAAAATTGTTTTATGATCCTGCACGTTTTTGCATTATTATTAATTAATATTTTTGTTATTTACTAGAAGTAAATAATTTTGAAACCAGTAAGTTTGTATCCATTTTAATTGCTAATATTTATAAAATTATTACATTCGAATTTGATATATTGTTCTCAAAAATTATGAATTCTTTAACAATTTTTAAAACCATTGTCATTATAAAATATTAAAAAAATCTATAATTACATATTCACATTTTAAGAAAAATACTTGTCAGTGGTTTACGTAGTTTAACATTTTTTTTTTTAATCAGCTCATTTTTTTCTGTATTTTAAGTTTTATGAACGACAGATTTCTCCACAAATACTTAATAAACGTAATATTTCAAAATAAAAAACATGATGTTAATTATTTTATGAAATCCTATATCTCCTTCACTTATACACAATACACATATATAAATCAAAGTTGTCAAATTATATTTTATACAAAAAAATTATTAAAGCCGTTTGTTGAGTTATAGGCGTTATTTATAATTAAACAGCATACCGGTTACATAAATATTTGATTAATCATTATCGAGTCTCATTATTTCTATATTGTCAATCCTTCATATAAAACTGCGCGTTTGGAATTATAAATATTTTAAAATTTTTTTCAGGTGCAAATGATTTCGAACGCCGTAAGTATTTATTCGCTTTATATCTTAATACTAACGAAATTATTACGTTGAATTTAAAATAAATTGTACTCAAAAATTACAAATTTTATTAGGAATTTCTAAAACCAATGTCATTATAAAATATCTAATAACAATTTAATCAATTACGTTGACGTTTTCCCAGGTTATTATAAAAAACTTACCAATATTGATTAATGCACTTTTAAAATTAATAAATGGTCATGTTTTCGAATTTTATTTTATAAAAACTTAATATAATTTTTTTTTTTTTGGTTATAAAAGTAATAAGCGTTATTTTATAATTAGACAGCGCTCTTATACATATTTGATTAATCAATATCAAGTCTCATATTTTTTTTCTTCGAATTTTCCATATTGTCAATCCTTCATATAAAACTGCATGTTTGGAATTATAAATATTTTAAATATTTTTTTCAGGTGTAAATGATTTAGGACGCCGTAAGTATTGATTCGTTTTCTATAATGATACTAACGAAATTATTACATTTAATTTTGATGAATTGTACTAAAAAATTACAAATTCTATTCGAAATTTCTAAAACTAATGTCATTAGAAAATATCTAATAACAATTTTGTCAATCGTGTTGACATTTTCGCAGGTCCTTATAAAAAAAATTATCAATATTGATTAATGTAATTGTATAAACGCATGTGGAGCACTAGTTTTAAACCGGAGCGATCCGTTACGCTACTGGTGTTTTTATGAACGTTTGATAGGTAAAATAACAAATTAACAAGAAAAACTCAATATTTACACGAGTGTGCTGTATTTTTTTTCACGTGAAACTTAACATCGATAATAAATAATAATAATCGTCGTTGTCTTCATAACAAATAATAAAGAAATAATTTTAATAACGGTACTTAAAAACTAGAGGCAAATAGCTAACAAAAAATACATATTCGATCTGCTTAATAGAAAAATACGCACGTACATCTAACTTAATCATATGAAATTATCTTGTAACATTAACAGTACAAATGATCAAACAATACACAGTTTTGTACTTACAATAGAAAAAAAAAGGAACACGTTGGCCATACTAACCCTTGGTGATGCACCGCGTACTAAGCGTTTATCCAAATGAACAAAACGACAACTGGACGTCTAATCGGGCACCGCAATTAAACCAAAAACCAAAATGTGATCGTGAGACGAAACGACTGAGTCGAAAGACGACCAACTTCTTAACCAATAGAAAACGCCCCATAATAAAAAAAATTGAGAGAACGATTGGAACGATAAACCTGGATTTGAAACGATACGTTACCCCCCCCCCCCAAAAAAAAGCGAATGAATTTGCATAACACGATGACAGTCACGGATCTGTAACAATGGCAGCAACCAAATAAAAAAAAAAAAACCAGGAACTAAAACGATGATTTTCCGCAATGAAAAGCACAAAGAGAAAAAAAAAAGCGAAAGAACAGCAGTCGCACGTACTTTTCAAGCTATGAAACGATTAATTGAAGACAAAAACCATTACCCAGTGTCTCCTTAAAACCTTAGAAAACTTTAATTAAAAACGTATACGTAGATTCTGACTATTTTAAACAGAGTAATTAATAACGAACGACGAAATTTAAAAAAAACATTTCGTTCTCGTGATAACGATAATGACGTAAAATTGGTGGGTCCGCGGACTAATAAAATAATAAAAAGATCCTATCACAGTCCGTGGGCAGGTCTCAGAGAACGATTGATAATGCCGTTGCTGCCAAGTGCCAGTGTCACAACTATGCACACCGTACAACACACAAATACATTTTATTCCGGCGAGAAAAACATTTGAAACATTGTGCGCCATGAGTTTTAAAATAAATAAATCTAAATGCAGTGCTCGAATTGAGGAGGCAGGTGGACGGAGTTCCTCTTCAATTTTTTCATGTTTTGAGAGCACCCCTTCAAATTATTTTCATTAGATCGGGGAGGTACGGAACGCTTTAAAAAAATAATATTAAAATTTTGATTCTGTAAAGTTGCATTGAACAATCTAATAAAAAAACTATTTAAAGGATTATTTTTTGATAATTCATGACAAGAATACGAAGTCGTATTGGACGGTCAGTATAAAGTTTTAAACCCGGCTCTTATGTTATTGTCTTGGATGCGCAGAGGAAAAAGATCTGCCGAAGAAGAAAAATGTTGCCCTTAAAGTAAATCACAGCTACAAACAATTGTGGAACGTCATTTAAAATGAATTAGGTACCGAATTAGCTGGTGTAAAATTGTAATTATTGATTTTTATATGTTAATAAATGACAAGTTTAAAAAATATATTCATTGTAATTGTTGATATATATTGTAATAATTTGATGAAGACGAATGGTCGGGGGTGTGGGGTCTGGTTGGGCTTAATCATTGTAAAGAACGCTATTTTTTTTTAAAGTTTTGGAGTTCCTTTTCTTTTATTTTTCCAATTCAAACACTGTCTATTATGTCTATTATGATCATGTTTTCGAAATGGAAATATCAAATGTTGTAAACTCTACGCTATTGCTTTATTATAAAAATTATAGTGAAATAAAAAAAAATACACGAACATTCTACATATTCTAATTATATTAAATATATGATCTATCATAGTTATATAATATTATATTATTTGTATAACTTTTAAATATTTTTATTGTCTTTTTAAGAATTGGAAGATATAATCACAAGTTAGTTTTTCGCCTTGCAATAACAAAATGATTATGTATTTTAATTTAATATCGTATTCTCAACAATTATAAATTCTACAAAAATATATTATATTAATGTTGATGTGGCTTATGGATAATATTTTATTGTATGCATAGGTTTGGAAAACCCTTAAAGTCACGAACCGGTACTGATTCTTCGACGAAAGCATGATTTGCTCGCTGCAACGCAATACGAATTTTTTCGAAATGTTCACTTTATTCAATTAAAATTATGTGTTACTATTATTCAATAAACAATGTACTTTACCATATATTGATTGTGATTTTGCGTACGTATCTATCTAAAAAATATAGTTAGTAAATTTATAAACTCCCACTCATCTACCAACAAGGTCCGTTCAGACAGGATGTACAAATACATATAAATATATCGTCCGATAATAATTATATAATGTTATATATACGCGTATACAAAAATAGATTATTGAAAATACACGAACGACAATAAAATTTCCGTTTGGTAAAATGGAAAGTACTTACTGTAAAATAATTTTGATTGTAATAACTACGACATCTTATAAGGAATAAAAAAAAATATGTGTATCTACACTAAATCTATGAAAATATCCATTTGCAACAAATACGCTAAGGAACTATTCAGATAATGAAGAAGACACTAAACCATTGTCTGTAAGCTATTTTTATACAGTTGCATTAGTACAGTTAGATTTTTAGTAATTCTTGGGTTAGAACAAAATGATAAGGATAATTCGGTAAGTACTTTATATTACGCACGTACAAGTCTCTTTTAAACTTCGAAGAACTACTTTGATTCATTCTTTAAATATAATAGAGTTCATTTGGAAAGAGGGAAAAATATAAAATATCGCGATGATGGTGATAATGGAAACGATAATGAAATTGTAATTAATTTTATTATTGATTTATTTCATTCAAAATATGTATAAAACATTTAATTTACCAAATTTTTTTTTTCATTATTATTTAATAATTACATATTTTTTATGTGAAAAATAAATAAATTTACCTACATATATAGATATGTATATCATTTTTTTTGTCATTAATAATTTAGGAGCCGTCAAAATATTGTGAAGACACATAAAAGGAGTTGTGGGATAAAAAATTTTGAATATACTGCTCTAGACAATTTCTCCTGGACTTTAAACATAATTAATTTTATGCTGGATCAGTAAATACAACATATTATAGGATTGGATTCGTTTTTTGTTTTTTATTATTAGTCCAGTCATCAATCTACTATTTACAAAGACAACGTAAAATATTACTGTCGATAAGTCATCGATGACGGTCTAACGGAAAGAAAAAAAATTGAAAGAACACGCATGAATATATAATCTAATAATTTTTTCTTTATGAAGGAGTGATAAATATTGTTTATACAATAGTATTGTATACCAAACCACATATTAATCATCCATCCTGTTACATAACAATGTAGGTAGACCAGAGTATAAATATATTTTGTAGAAATGAATGATTAAATAGAAAAACAACTACTTAAATTACTTTTTTAGTTACCTCAGATTACTTTTGATATCGAACCACTTTGAAAATTTACATGAAAAAATAAATAACTTACGATTTTAATGAGTGAAGCTGGTGGATAGATAGATAATAGTTGTACAGAACCTAATCCATTAGAAACAAGTAGGGTCTATTTATTAAAACGTATTAAGGACATGACAATTGCGATTAAACATCAAGAAATATTTTATGACTCAATCAACACAGAAAGGTTTGATTCTGATTTTGACGAAAGTCCATATAAAGTATGTTTATTAAAAGAAGATACGTTAGAAACAAGTGAAAAAAAATTCTGAACAGAATAAATTGTTTGTCTGCTCATTCACTATGCGTAGTGAACTACTACGTACTATACTATACGTATATTTTTTAGCTCAACGATAGCCAAAATTTTAAAATCATATTTTAATTATTCATGAAATTTTTTTTTTTTTGGAAAAAGTTTCATGAAATTTTATTTATTTCATTTTTAAATACAATAAAAAATTTAAATCTAAACAGTTTTTATCGTGAATCCGATAATGGACCCAATTATTTGATTGTTATTAGAAATTCCATTTCGTCGTTGGAAGTTCAGTAATAAAAACGATTTATTTAGAGCAAGATAAACTATTCATATTTTGATGGTTTTAGCTCCCGACAAAAAAACAAAATTCGACACAAAACAAAACAAGACAAAAAATATCTGACCAGCTCTATTTGAAATAACTATACGTTATGAAATCAAAGTCACCGAATCGTGTGGCCCGAGACTTAGTTACTAGGAATAAATAATAAGTGTTATAAGACTCGATTCAACCGAAAGTTATGCATGATGAATTTTGCCATACTAGCTGATAGATAAATAAAGACAATAAATGCTTGTTATATTGAGTCATCTGAACGACTGTGTAAACATCATTAATTTCGAGCAGTACGCACAGTACTGTAAAGGTAAACATTTCTACGGAAGCGTATATTTACATTTATTTGAAATTCAATAACAATAAAACACGTATTATTTCGTGATTAAAAAAAAAAAAAAAACAAGACGTGTTCATACTTTCAAAAACAATTCTTCACACCAATGATTTGAAAAAACAACCTTAGATTATAGCTGGGCTCTTTAGTTTTGTATTATGCGAATTTTAAATGTAATAATAATTTGTTTTATTAGAGAAACGGACACTGATTATTATTATTATTATTTCAATAATTTAACATACTGTTAGTCATATTCTTTATAAAAATACCGATTTTTCTTTTCTTTCAAATTGTGCGTAACAAATAAAATATATTTTTGGTTTCTTTGCATATTCTAATTTTTAGTATTATATATGCCGTAGCGATCAAATCGATCTAAATGCCTAGGCATTTTACTAAATGCCTGTTCCGAGTTAGATAAATAATAAATTGGGCACACGTTTTGAAATACTTATAATTTTTCCAGTGGCGTATTTACGGGGTGCTGGGGATCCATGGGGTCCGGACCTCCCCCACTAATATCCACTCAAACATCTTATACCAATAGTGTTTTTATACAAGATTAAGAAAAACACTTTTTCATCATAGTATAAAATAGATGTAAACATTTTTCGACGCTTTGTCGGGTTATCAACTGTTAAAATTTTCAAATATCGTGATTATTTTTGTTATCAATTTGGTACCAAACATGGTTGAAAAATATTGAATAAACTGACACGGCTCGTGTATGAGTAAACGAATCGTTTACACCACCGAGCCGAATATTATCAACTGTCCACCCCTTTCTGCGAAACATTGACGAAAATACTTTACCGCCGTAAATATATTACGCGCGATTATAAGGTCGTCGCCTCCGGTACGTCGACGCGATAGACAGCGAAATATTCATATTTATAATAGTACGATAAATTGCGATAATGTAATTAAGCAGCGTTGCTGATTACCCGCAAGTCGTATTGGGGTATTATAAATATGAATATTTAGATAGCGAAAATATCTCCCGGCGAACGACCGACCGGTCGAGCCGTTGAGATTGTTCGTGGCCGTCGGAGAGATACGTGTGCGTGTCGTTAATATTATACTGAACATTTCATGAAACATTGTACATTCGTTTAATATACACCACCGTACCGAAATCGGTAAACGAACTCATTTTTTTTTAATCGGTAGTGACCCCGCTATACCACCGTGACAAAATTTGGCTCCCCGCAGAGGAATTTCTGACTCCCGGTAAACAGCGATTCCAGGTAAGAGTACTTTTGGCCGCTCGATTACCGAAAAGGAAATTTTATTTCATTCTGCCCTACTTATTATTACATATTTTCAAAGAAATAAGTAGTACGGGAAAGAAATTTTTCATACGACAAAATTTTAAGTTAATCGAAGCGATTAATAAATTATTATTTGGTCGAATCGATCACGGCAGACGTGTGTATAAGTGAAAAGAAAGCGTAGATATAAATACATATAGATTATCAGGGTGAGTGGTCGCGCACTATTAAGACTTAATGATTATATCGATATAATTTTATTACTGTCTCAAATATAGTGCGTCGAGGTCATTAAACCAGCCACAGTCGTTGTTCGATAAACGCAGAAATAAAATTGAATGGTATTATTATTATTACAGGTAATATACCATTCAGATAAAAGTACGTACGAACGGCGACAATCACTGTGATAATACTGTGTTATTATTTACATACGTATTTTGTTTTGTTTACGTTTCGAATAATATTATTTTATTTTATTATTTTATTTTTTTAAATTAATATAATATACACTTATATACACGACAAAGTTTTACACTGTGATATACAAATATCGCCCATTTTATTTTAGTATTGATTTTATTACTGCGCGTAAACAAACTAATAAAATGAGTAAAACTTTAGATGAAATGTCGTTGACCGAAATTAGGCGTGAATGTTCGTACCGCAAATTACCGTTAACAGGCACCCGCAATGACTTACAATGTATACTTGAGGCTGTCGTGAGGGCTGAGGGAAATAACCCGTCGACATATCTGTTACCACCCCGACCTCCGATTGTTATTACGCCAACGATTAATGATCAATCGACGACGAATGACCCGGTGTCGGATTTAGTGGAAAATAGGAACGACGGTTACACCTCCCCGACGCGCAGTTTAATCAACGTTGAATTTCGTGAAACACAAAATCCACCGATTGATTTGTCGAGTAGTAACTTTGTAGGTGAAACTGATTATATTCACGGTACCACGTCTAACATTGATCCTTCTCAGTCTGAATTTCCGGACCTCCATACCATAAATTCGATACGAATGGCGAGTGAGGAAATTGGAGCACTGAGACAGGATATGAGGGTAAATACGATTTTAGGTCGATTGGAATTAAGATTAAGCGCTCTAGAAACCGCGATGACGCGTTATCTAGACGAACAGAAATTGATAAGGGAAAGAGTGACGAAAATCGAAAACGAGTTGTCGAGGAGAACTGCCAGTTGTAGCGCGTTTAGGCCGATTCTTAGTCCTAAAAATCAGTCTATCGATAACAGAGAGGGAAACGACCCGTCTTCTAGTGTACATGGAACTGGAATATATATGGGAGAACAGCCAACCCCCTACCTCCGAGATCGCTTAGGCGAGATCGAACGTGAGGTTAGACAATCGGGTATCCCGAGGGCGGCTGCTCCCAAGGTAGTTCCCGTACACGTATTAGAAAGATCGAAAGTCGACCAGCCGTTGTCGAATAGCACGGGTTGGGACTATGACGGGCCAAATGTTGCGAGTCGTCGGGAATATAATTTTTCAAATATTTCCGGGCGGCCAACTGACGATAATACGCGACATCTCGAACGACCTGATCGTACTGGACAATTTTCGAATACACACGAAGTGGACGAATTGTCAGGACATCCCACTCAAAACCATAGTCAATTTTCGATGCTTATTCCGATACACGACTTGAAAACCGCGAGATCTTCTCTCCTCAATTTTCGGGTGAAAAGAAGAGGACCCCATACGTTTCATTAAAATTCGGAGGTATTTTGCAGCAGGCAAATATTCATAAATCCGCCTGGGTTAGAACTGTAGAACCACAACTGACGGGAAATGCGGCTGAATGGTGGAAAACCATCAAAGCACTGGATTTATCGTGGACCGAATTTAAAGGCGAATTCGCCGAAAGATTCGACAACCCGGATATTCAGTCCCGTCTCCGTGCAGAAATCGTGTCAGTTCGACAAGGTGTAAACCAACGACTGACCGAATTTGTACTGGAGAAAAATCAGTTGTCGCGTCGGGTACAAACGGGTCTTTCTGGGTCACAGATAGTGAGTACTGTCGTCGGTCTCATGAGAGAAGAATTCCGGATCCACGCGAGGCTACAGCACCCAGTTACATTTTTAGATCTCAGACGAATAGCTGCAGTTCTTGATGTCTCGGTTTTAATTAAACCGGAGACCCAGAACAAAACAAATCAGCACGTCAAGGTCAAATATGGTGATTCGGGGAAAATTTCTTCTGCACCCGTAGGCAAAGCTCAAACTGCGCCTACAAGTTATCGGAAACCATCCCTCCCATGTAAGCACTGTAAGGGGCCACATTGGAACAATGAATGCCCTAACAAGTCTTCGGGAAATGGACCGAGACCCGGCGGAGCTTAGTCCACTCCACGGGTTCATCAAAAATTTCCGATGATTCGCGCCAAGTTCCTCTTTTATTAGCTCATAGTTTTGAAAATTCACCACCTGAATCGACTAATGTAGCTGTAGAAGAACAGGGACGGATAGGCGTTGAAATTTCTAAAAAAATGTCAGATAAGTCATCAGTAGAAATGTCGTTAAATAAAATATGTGGGACCAGCATTTATAAATCTTTACCTGAACACTCATTACATTCATCGGAGATTGGTACTAGTCACCCAAAATCCAACATTCATGTTCAGGATAAAGTAATAAAAATAAATGACCTAAATCATATTTTAGACGACACTACTTTCTGTTTCGAAAATCCAGATATTTCCAATCAAAAAAATTTAGCATTTGAGGGCAAATCTGGTGCTAGCTCTGCTAATCTTGACCAAAGATCAACTAGTCACTCAGAACCCACAAAACTAATTTTAAAGGAAATATTGTTAGGAGCCGAACAGAATCAGAATGACTATGACAAACAACGCGACGTTATTTTAGAGAATCACGGGGACTTACTTGACGAGAACCTATTAGGAGTGCCCATAACAAATCATCATGATATTCATAGCACTCCGGATAGACTTTTCTCTCTGATAGGCCATAAGGAGGAAACCATTGACACACCATTTTCTGAAGAGGTATTGAAAGAATGGCAATCGTGCGATCAGTATGTTCGTTCAATAATGGACAACATAACCGCCGATTGTCCAGCTAACAATACTCGAAGATCGAAAGCCCAACTAAAATCATACGTGATGGTGGGTGATCTTCTCAAGAAAAGGGTTGAAAAGTACAATGATAGTTCATCCTTTCCAATCGTAATACCCCTAGATAAGTCAAACAATATTCTATGGAGGTATCATGACCACACTCTGGCCGGTCATCCAGGGTGGAAGGAAACTTTCAGGGCTATTCGACAACGGTTTTACTGGAAGGGGATGAGAAACGAGGTGAGAAAATATGTTGGTGCATGCCACATATGCGCTTGTACAAAAGCCCTAAATTCCAAACCATCAGACCCCATGAGGTCTAGAAAACCGCGACAGCCCTGGGAGGTCATTAGTATTGATTTAATGGGCCCTTACCCGCGCACAGGGAGGGGCAAAACATACATACTAGTGGCAACTGATTGTTTTAGTAGGTGGGTAGAAGCTATCCATTAGGCACCGCTACCTCTAAGACAATTGTGCAAACACTTGAACGTGAATTTTCTCACGGTTCGGGTACCCTCGTGTGTCTTAGCGACAATGGTACGCAGTTCACTTCTTTGGAAATGCTCAGAGCACTCGACCGATGGGGGCGGAGGGTTGGACCACCCGGTGTACCACCCTAGGTCGAACCCGTCGAACGTCGGAACCAAGAGCTGAAGAAAGGACTGCGAGCCCACCTTTGGGAGAAAGCCATCGCTCTTGGGACACACAGCTATCGTCGATACTCTTCGCGATTCGAAATAGGCTGAATGAGGCTACAGGGTTCCCGCCGTCGGTATTGGTACTCGGTAGAGAAGCCAAACGACCAGGCGACTGGGCTCTGATCAATCCTCCAACCATTTCGCCGCAAGAAGTTAATCAACATAGACGAGGATGTGAGAGGAAAGCTTTGGAAGCTCAAAGAGAAAGAGTAAATACAGTTACACAACCCGAAGTAAAATTCGATGTTGGGGACTGGGTTTATTACAAAGCTCATCACCTCTCAAACACGGACAAGGGGTTTCACGCAGGTTTCGCGCCTAAATGGTTAGGACCTGTTCGATTGGTGGAACGAGTAGGGTTAGGAGTTTATCTTACTGACCAATCTCCACCCCGAAAACTCCATGTTTCGTGTTTAAAAGCATCCCACTCTGCGAAAGGAGACGCTGAGGGTCAAATGACACCTCAGCGAAAGCATTAAAAGAAAAAAAAATTTAATCATTTATTCCATGCTCCTTTCCAATCCAGTATGGTCAAGCCAGCAGCCAATCCCAGCCAAGGTGGAGGAAATCCAGCGAGCTCCCGGTCATCGTCCATAAACAATTACCGGCAAAAGCTCCAGGCCCTGGTGAGAAACCAGCTGGAGGGGCAGCGCTTACTCCAGAACTTGGGAGGACGCTTCCTGGGATACCCGCTGACACAACAGCAGGTCCAACAGGCCACCACGGAGGAACTCCAACAACACCCGGTGTTGTGGGAAGCGTTCCTGCGGGGGTGGCAAGCCTGTGTCGCCAATATGCCAGCGCCACCCGTCCCAGGAAAAGCCGGACCCGTGGGGCAACGTTCGGGACCACCCACGAACCAGGGGCCGCCGGTCCAACAACCGCCAGTTCCACGACGAGCTGGGCCAGTTCAGGCTTGTAGTGGTCAAGGAAACCAAACACCAGGGAACAAGACCACGGCAACACGAGCCACTCCGTCGGCGAAGAAAAAGTCCGCCGCTCGTCTTGAAGCCTATCGGCAGAAGAAGAGGGCGGAGATGCGCCGACGGAACGAGGAGGAAAAGTCTGGGCCATCACAGCAGTTCCGGCTGGCGAAGTCGGACGCCACATCAGCCGAAACGCCCAGCACGTCCCCCAAAGCCGATGCGGAGAAGGAGGGGACCAAACAACCATCGACCAGTGAGGAGACAAGGATGGAGGTGGATGCGGTGGAGACAGAAGGCGACTCAACCAGTAGCCAGATCCCGCAGGACGACCTCGAGGAAGAAATCGCCGCCTTCCTCGACCACCCACCGAACTCCTAATCCTTCCGGCTCCTGACTGGGAGACTCTCCTACCGGGGTCAAACGAATCCGGTTCTATCGAACTCGATGGAGCCGTGCGAATGACCCTGAAGCCCGCTGATGCTGTCATTGGTTTCAGCGATGCGTATAGGGGGAGTACTCCGGCCTTAAATTTTCCTCGCTTCTACGCGATATCGCGTCCCGGTTGGACAGTTTGGCAGGGGAGAGTTGACACGGCTCGTGTATGAGTAAACGAATCGTTTACACCACCGAGCCGAATATTATCAACTGTCCACCCCTTTCTGCGAAACATTGACGAAAATACTTTACCGCCGTAAATATATTACGCGCGATTATAAGGTCGTCGCCTCCGGTACGTCGACGCGATAGACAGCGAAATATTCATATTTATAATAGTACGATAAATTGCGATAATGTAATTAAGCAGCGTTGCTGATTACCCGCAAGTCGTATTGGGGTATTATAAATATGAATATTTAGATAGCGAAAAATATCTCCCGGGCGAACGACCGACCGGTCGAGCCGTTGAGATTGTTCGTGGCCGTCGGAGAGATACGTGTGCGTGTCGTTAATATTATACTGAACATTTCATGAAACATTGTACATTCGTTTAATATACACCACCGTACCGAAATCGGTAAACGAACTCATTTTTTTTTAATCGGTAGTGACCCCGCTATACCACCGTGACAAAACCAATAATAAATAATCTGCCATTATAAACTATACTCCACTAGGGAGCTCTGTTTGTATTTCTTAGTGTATCGGTCAACTACGAGAAAAAAGTCTATTATTATATAAATACTTATTATAAATTTTGGTTATGTTAAAGACTAGATTTTTATTTCATAGAACCATGTATACAATATATTTTTTGTATAAATCTTATTAATGTTTTTTTTATTTTTATAGATTGGTAATTATTAGGGCAGAGGAGTTGGTAATTATTCATATAGTTTCACATTATTTCTTTCCTACCTGACCATGGGAATAAAGATTAAAATTTTATTACAAGTGAACTAAAACTCATGGATTGTATTATGTATTATGTTTAAAAAATTACATAGATCAAATAACATGTATGCATTTGTAAGATAAACACAAAGAATTTTAGTTTGCTTTGCTCTTAACTAGAAATGTTTTTCGTTTAATTCTTATTAGAATTCGGCGTTTCTTGTCATTCGGTTTTTAGTGTTCAACAAAGAACAATTACTGCACATATATAGTTATCACTCTTGCATTGAAAGTGGATGATCATGGCATCATTTAAATGTAGAACTTTCGTAACTGCGTTGACTGTTTACTTCGTTTCAAACGCCATTGTTCCAAGTGAGAATAATATTTATTTCATATTGTGCAATCGGAAAACTCAATCTGTCGCCGATTCTTCTGTGTAGGTGGAGAAGTAGTTTTTGTATTTTAGGATCAGAATGTAGTGATTGAATGTATTGATTTCATAAAAGATGCGAGTATTTTTTACAATAATAATTATTACACTTTAATCTTTTTTTATTGGAATGCAATGTTTTTAATGTAATTCACGATTCATGTTTTCGGTTGTAATTTGAATGTACATTTTCGAAATATTCAGTAATTTTAGAGAACACTGTAAACAGCAGACATACATTAGGTTTTATTAATCGTGTGTTTTATAAAGTTTAGGACGTAATGTACTTGTCTCAAGATTTTGTTTTTCAATGCTTTCTATTTGTTGTTAATTTCACATTTAAACACAATACTCGTTTATTTTGTATTTTATATTTATGCATTACGTATGATTATGTATTATTATATTTTATATTGTATAAATTATTTAATGAGTGCTTATAAATTTATTTCAGATTGCCACGCCTTTCCTCCCCGACCCCAAGGTAATTAAAAATTTTTTATATAATTGTATACAAAAAAAAAATATATATATGTTTTTAATGAAAAAAAAATGTGTAAATAAATATTGCACTTATAATATAAATAATTAATACATTTTTATTATGAAAAAATTCAATTGTATTTCCTACTTAAATTTTTACGGATTTTATACACTCGTGAATATTATATAATACGTATACGATAAATAACGAGAAACATGACACGTTGATGTGGTGATAAACAAATAAAGAAAGGCGAGAAATATTAAAAGTAACTCTTTTCGTGTATTTCTATTTTTTAACACAAGGGACACCATTTAGTGTACAAGCGCATATACACACACACGGATTGCCACGATGAGAAACTTTTATCTCTTCCGATTAGACAAAGATTATGGCATACCCTTCATTAGCGTGTACTTATTTGATTTTGAAATAAAATATGTAAATAAATATTACAATTTTCTTTTTTTCTTTGGCTTACAGGCCATAAAGTCCTCTTGCCGCTCTTACCAAGTCTCCTCAACGTTCCCGATCATCCGCATCTTCTATTCTCGTCGTTTCCAGGCTTCCCAAATCACTCTATCGATCCATCGTTGACGAGGCCTGCCCCTTTTAGTCTTTTTCCTTTGGGTTTATTAAACAATACCCTATGAATTAATTTATCCTCCGCCCGCCATACATGGCCAGCAGTCTTATAAGAGATACTTTTTAAAAGTATTTAAATACAGATACAGGTATTTGTTTTTGAAAGTATTTAAATACTTAATGAGAAAAGTATTCATTATAAATACAGAACCTTAGTAAAAATATTGACAAATACTTTGAAATACTTGTAATTAAATTTTGTTTAACATTGTTTACTAATGATTGGACTCTTAAAACTGAGAGAGTGAGTGAGAGAGATTGAGTGTAAAAGAGTTCACATATCTGTGACCAGCCTGATAGTCACTCATAGATATTTGGTCTCTGTAGACCACTTCAATTTTGGTTGGGTTTTGGTTAGGAATAATAATAACGCACGTAATTATTGTAGACCACTACGATTCAAATACAATTTGCACAGATGTACGTATATGGAAAAATTGCTTTTATTTACTGAGTTTGCTATGCTCTTATTATGAAGGTACTTTAGGTGATGCGTTATCGTATGTACGTGCAATGGTAATCGGTGAATACGTTGTCGGGTATATGAGCTTGTGTGGAAGATTCTAGAATAAATTTAATATCGATTATGATGATACCATTGAATCTGAAACGAACACGTAGCTTGTAATAACAATATTTGTATTTCGAAACGATCGATTGTCTTATACTTCACGCGAAAAAAGGCTTAAAGAATTATGTATGTGAATGCTGTGAATGCGTTATTTCACTCTGGATAAAAATAGTTCTCTATTTTATGCGCATGTATTAGGTACAAACTATGATTGTGTAAAATAAAATTATCATTTTTATTCAAATTAAATTTTATATCGTATAGGCATTATGTATAATAATAGATTGTAAATTTATTTTAGATGGCAGCCCATTTCATCAAGGTATACGTTTCTAAATTTAATAAATAATTATCAAATATAACGATTTAAATCAATAAGCAACTTATAAATTATATATCGTATATATATATATATATATATATGTGTGTGTGTGTGTGTACATAGGCGTGCGCACGGGTAGGGCTGATTGGGCTTTAGCCCCACCTGAGCCTTTACCCGAGAGACTACATAGAAATTAGAAAGTAATAAGGCGTTATAGCCGCTATAACAAAATAAATCAAAATCATAGATATTTACACGATTAAAGATTTACTGGTTGCCCATCGAGATGTGATAAGTTGACTATTGAACTGACTATAATCAACTGGCTAACCTAACTATGTATATTATTATCTTTAATCGTGGATATAAACCACGTTTAATATCTATGATCAAAATAATATTATGTTTTATCTTTATGTGTGTTTATACCAGTTACCATTAACCATCACCTAACCTAACCATTGGTTATCTATTGAGTAGTTTAATTGTTCTTAAGTCATTCGTTACTATTCCTGTTACAAGCTGTGGCTGTGAACGGGCCTTTTCTAAACTCAGTGTTATTAAAACCAAGCTTCGATCCACAATGAACCAAGAAAGATTGGATACTCTTTTATCCAGCGCCGCCACGGTCGTGGCGCAAGCTAAGTAAAAAAAAATAATAGCTACGGCACGACAGTGTATATTATCTCGAAGCAGGAGTTACCCATTTAAACCGTGTAAATATTGGTGTTATTTTTAGTCCGTGATAACTAATTATGTACTGAATCAATTAATACGTAGTTAACGTCAAAATATCAGAAAAATTGTGCACATGATCCTTTCGTAAAAATCATCGAAATCGTGTAATTACAAACGAAGTTATTGAAAAAAAAGTGCGAACATTTTAATGACAAATTATACTGAAATCTGGAATCACGGCGGCCGCTTCTCGCGTTGTCGCGTCGCGCCTACCGGTCCCCCACTCTACTTTGTTTCGTTCTCGGTACGATTTAATATTATAATAGGTGGGGGTAAACTCGGCGGCCGAGGGCCGAGCGTTGCGCGGCGCGTAGTCTATTAGACAATCGTCGTCGTTGTTTGTTGCCGCATTTATTTACTACTAAGAAAGAAATTATTGTAAAAACAATATCTTCTCAACGATGCACATTGCAGTTAATTGCAAAAAAGAGGTGATATCACAACAAAAACACTTCGCCTGCAGCTACGTGTAAAAAAACGGCTAAGTAAAAAAACAATCTATCACCAGTTATTACGTATCTCGTAAGTGTTGAGCATCATAAAGTTGTGATATCATTTGTGATGCTAAGTAAAATTTTCGATTTACTTGGCGAGATCAAATAAACTCTCCTAATCAGTTGTTATAACAGTATCACTTCTTATTATAGGGTATAATAGAGTGCATAGTTATACAATGTACAATTTACTGTATTTTTATAATGATAGGTACATAATTATTAATTAGGTTGCAATAAATTTACAAATACTTAAAATACTTTATATTAGGAAAGTTTATTTGATCTCGCCATAAGTAAATCGAAAATTTTACTTAGCATCACAAATGATATCACAACTTTATGTTGCTCAACACTTACGAGATACGCAATAACTGGTGATAGATTGTTTTTTACTTAGCCGTTTTTTTACACGTAGCTGCAGGCGAAGTGTTTTTGTTGTGATATATGTTTATCGAACAAGAAGAAACGGGGAACATCAACTTTGATGAGGTCATTGAAGAATTTAAACATTTAATTGAAGGAAGTCGTAGAATTATCTTATAAAGTATAATAATTACATTTTTTTATTTGACAACATAATAATTGTATGTAATGTATATACATACAAATTACATAATGAATAATTTATAATAATAAATAAATATTAATATTAAGTGACAATTGTTAATATTAAATATTATGTTTCGAACGTTCTCTAATTGTTTTATTAAATTATATTCGGTTAAAATTTTAAATCAATATTGATGAATTGTATGTGTGAAATAATGAAAAATGATTGTTTACATTTTCCAATCACCAACAAAATGGTCACTTCGAAGTCTGTAGTGAAAATTTCTATAATTTTTTTCTTGTATGAACGTGACGGGGTGGGGGGGTGGGTGGTCAGATTGAATTTAGCCATACCTGACTCAGAAGTCTGCGCACGCCTAAGTATATGTATTATACAAATAAATAATATGCACTCAATGAGTATAAAATATGTAAACAGATATTTCATTCATAATGTGAATAATTTTTGATTTGGAAAATGTCCAAGTTTAGTTTTATTTTTATTTCAATGTAGTAAAATTAATTCAGATCACTAGAGAGATTTAATGTTTAACGGGATCGGAAACGGTCAGTTTCTAAGGAGTTTTGTATATAGGCAATTTTAAATACGCAAGCATATTTACTACGAGAATATGTGAATAATAATTAATCGTTGGTGTGTGTGACTTCTCGGAATATCTATTGCCGCTTCTTATTAATAAAACGGACGGGATATGGGCGTTCTAGGGATCAGAAGATGGTCGCACGCATGTATGCACATGTCAATGTTTTGAAAGAGATAAATAATTTTATACTTGTAACAGAATGATTTAGACCTAAAAGCTAGAGAAAAATTCTACCACTTAAAAAAAAACCAAATTTAATTCTGAATTTTTAAATTTACTAATGACAAACGTAAAAAACAAATTAGAAATTTAAAGCAAATTAATGAATAGTTTCAATTAAAAATTAAAAATCGACTGCCTATATAACCTAGAAAAAAAGGCCGACAATTTTAAATCTTTTTTCAAAATTAAATTTGGTTCTCCCTATGCAATTGAATTTTTGTTTATCCTTTAGGTCCAAAATGGTACAAATAATAAACCGTTTCCAATCCTCCTTCTTAAATGGACGTCGCACCAGTGCACTACCCGTGATAAGACGTGTTCTCCTTTTATAGGGAATTTTTCCAATTTTATTGTATGTAAATGAAAATGTTACGAATAACGTTACGTTAATTTTTATCTAACATTAATACAAAAAAAAAAAATTCCTATGTAAGCGTTAAATGTTCCTTGGTTTTTCATTTATTTATTAAAAAATATTGTTGAGTAGTTTCACCAAGAAACAAAAACTCTATGACACAGATAAAATGCTATACCTACGATTATCTCGATCGTATGAGATAACATATTTGTCAGGAAAAAAAGATATACGAAATAATAATTATATGAGTTAAATTATTTAACGCATCTATAAAAAACCGATTACAAATATTTTATAACATTACATAATATACTTAAAGATTAATATTCACATAATTCTACAGAATTCAATATTTTTAAAACAATTAACGGGTTTATTATTTACACATAATGCATGCAGATACATCGGTACATGTACTCGTATATGTCTTGTATATATCTCATTTAATTTTTACACGTGACAAAAAGTTACCTACAGCTTAGTCCTCGTCTCCTCGTACCTATAAACATATCAATATCTATCTATATATATATATATATATAGATCGCGCTGCCATCGCCGTTTTAATGTAACTGGCAACGACGATATAGAAGTGGGGGACCTGGCCAGGTTCATGACGTCATGGTAACGCTCTCGGTGTCGCATAAATGTATAGAATGATCCCAGCCATAAGACATATACATGTCAATATGTGTTATAGTTTTAATCACTTCTTGCATCGTAATTTAAACAATTTTTCAGTGTAATAACTAATATTCGTTATGATGAATGATGTACTGTAGTCTAGATATATATTTTTGACAGTTTGAAGTCAACTACACTCTTGTCTGAATACATATTATATGACACAAAATATTAACACTTATATATTTTTTAATTCTATAAAATGTCGCCTCTGCTAATTAAACTGTACGTTTGTCATTATAAATATTTGTATTGTTATTTTAAGCTTTAAATGAAATTCTTAAAAGTAAGTTTTATTCATATTGTATTCTATAACTGAGAATACTATTGCATTTAAATTGTATATATTGTTCTCAACAAATATCATTTCTGCCAAACATTTTGAAAATTAACATCATTATAAAATATTAACATTTTATGTTTTAATGTTGATGTTTTTCAAATGAAAATACGATTATATGAAATATATCTTATGAATTGTATGCCATTCGTTTAATCATATTAAAATGAAATAAAACCAATTACCTTATTTTTTAAGTGTTTTAATAATAATATTTGATATAAAATTTATTTCTAAGTAATAAAAGTTATAATTGTTTATTTCTTAAGTAAACTATCCTCTTGTTTCATTGACATAGTATTAAACAATATAAAACCATACTTTTTTTTTAATTTTCTTAATTGTCAGCTCACTGTATTTAACTGTATGTCCACAATTGTAAATAAGTTAAAAAACTTTTAAGGTGGGCGTAAACAATTTACCCGTAAGTTATTATTCATTAAATTGTTTTTTTTTTTTTAGTTATCTTTCCATAAGATAGAAATAACATAATAAAGTCACAGAATATATAATATTTATATGTGTGTGTGTGTGTGTGTGTGTGTGTGTGTGTGTGTGTGTGTGTGTGTGTGTGTGTGTAAACGGGGTTTCTCATCCGGCACAGTAAATGCCGAGTGCTTCATGAGGTCATTTAATTACATGGCAATACTGAAAAATCATAAACATATTGCCAAGAGAAAGACGAGCACCGTTTGCATAATCAAGTGAAGCTTCGTACTTAAATGCGTACCATTTTTTTACACCTCCAAGGAAAGTGTGATGAATTAAGAATCCTTTTTGTGCAATATAATTTCGACCCAGAGCAATTATTTCTGTTTAGTATAATGTAGAAAGTTTTCCTCGTTCTTGTCGACGAATTCCTTTGCAAACATTACGGATATCCCTATTGGCACTCTTCTTATATTCTCTATAACAACGTAATCTCTTTGCCCTTCACGCAGAGCGGCCATTACTGGATTTTCTTTTGGGCATCTTATAACATTAATATAATATGCATGATCAGTTGTAGTTTATACACATTTATACATTTCTTTTCAGTTTTATTTATGTAAATAAAACTGAAAAGAAATGTAAGTGAAAAAAGAAAAACTGGTATATGCTTGATACAATCTAACTATATAAATGTGACATATGTACAGTTTTGTTGGTAACAGCTAAATAATAAACAAATAATAAATTATTTGTTGTCTACAAAATAAAAAAAGGCCAACTTGATCGATTTTGTAAGATATTCAAAAAATGAAAAGCTAAAAACCATTTGTGGAATACTGTCTACAAAAAATAAATAAATAAATAAATAAAACAAAATCCGACCGGATCGATTTAGTTATTTCTGAGAATAGTTGGTACCAACAAAACTCGATTTCACTTTTATATAGTAAGTAATATCTATATAAATATACTATATGAAGTAATAAATTTTTTTGAATTTTCCAAATCGTCAACATATCCTCTTAAAATTTTAAATATTTTAATTACTTTTTAAGTTGCTCGTAGTTATACGGAACGTAAGTTCTTATTGGCTTTGTCATAAATACTAATATATGTATTGAAAATTAATGATATGTACTATTAAAAATATATAAACGTGGTATATTTATAATGTATTAAATTATCTATAACAAAAACGTTACCTACCACTTACATCGTCAAACTATGATATATTTTAAAACATTTTACAATAATTTACGTAGAAAGTTTATAAAGTAAAAAAAAAAAGTAAATATTTATGTTCTCGAAATTGAGTTTGAAATATATGTTTATTAATTGTATGTTTTAATTTAATTACTCGGAAAATAAACCAATAAAATAATCTAATTACAATTATTATAAACATTATAAGAGTTATCCGTTTTTTGTTAAGAAACTG